>VUQG01018621.1:2080-21345 GCA_015106755.1 Etia nguti
GGGGGTGGGGCCCCCCCCCCCCCCCCAAACACACACACGCAGTGGTTCTTGGATCGTTTGAGAAACACCTGTCTCTCTTGGATTCACAGCACCAGACCTACATGATAAAATAAGTAGGGGGATCAATTTGTCTTCATTTCTAGGCTGTCTTTTTATTAGATGCAGTGATGAGTGATATGATTAAGGGGTCTGCTTCAAGAGCTACTGCACATGTGCCCTGCTGATTTCCATTTTTCACAACACACAAACACATGGAAGAACACAGCTAGCAAATTTTGCTACCAACAACAACAACAATAGTCTGTCTTTACTGGTTCAAATTCCTTTCTCTCTTTGAGTTGGATACAAATAAATATTTGCTTTTGAATGATCTATTGAAGGTGTTTTTTCATTGCCAGTTAAATGTATGGAAGAGACAGTTATGCGATCAATTCAAGCAGCGACAATTAATTCTGCTGCTAAGGAATTAAGCCAATGCTAAAGTGCCAAAAAATGCAGTTCCTCTGATCACCACTTGAGGATAACTCCAAAAGTGAGTCCTCATAGACTCCAGTGTTAAAACACCCAGCTTTACAGCAGAAATAGACATGTTTACAGTCAGATACATAAAAACCCCAACTTAAAACAGTTTCTTGCTTTCTGACAACTGTATACAGGGTGATTTATTTTTTATTTTTTATAGCTCTTCTGTGTAATTTCCATAAAGCTTAGCGTTATGCATTATTAGCGATATGGCTGCTTTGAGCCGGGTAGAGACATAAGCAGGTTTAACCCCATGCTATCTACCAGGCTTCAGCTCAGCTAATTTGAGTAAATGAAATGGACCTTTGGAAGTAACTGGTATCAAAAGTGGACCCGAATGCAAAATGGACACAAAGTAAAACTTTATCCAAAATCTGATACATACATTCATGAGAAGGGAACAAAAAGGTGGTGGTGTAGTAATTGAGTGATGAATATTTTTTGGCACAGTATGGAACCCTCAGTATCATACCTCAGTAGCCTACCTGAGTTGTCTCTGGCCATGGCCATCCCTTTATGACAACAGTATAGTCATCCTCATATGGCTGCTTTAGGCAGTCCAAAGCTCAGATAATCTCAAAATGGTTTTTTGAACATAACAATGAGTTCACTGTACTCAAATGACCTCTACTGTCACTAAATCTTAATTCAGTAGAGCACCTTTGGGATGTGATGGAATGAGAGATTCACATCATGGATGTGGATGAATGCTATCACACTAATATTGACCAAAATCTCTGAGGAATGTTTCCAGCACCTTGTTGAATCGATATCAGGGAAGAATTAAGCCAGTTGTGAATGGAAAATCTAAGGGTCTAAGCTGGCACTACCCAATAAAGTGGCTGGTGAATGTTGAAAAAATTAGGATATACAAAACAGGATTCCAAGCTTCCAAGCTAATCAACTGGTAAACACTGTTGCTTTGAATGAGACCAAACCCAATAGGTGACACTGGGCACAGTTTGGTAGCTATCTCCATTTTTAATATAATTCATGGATAATGCATATAAAATATTTATCTCAGTGCTTCCAGAGTTGATAGAAAAGTTAGTGTGGTGTTTCTTAACTGCAATATTTGTTGATACTGGAGCTACAAATATATTTAGTGCCAATACAAGATATTACCAGTCAAATTACAGTACCGACTTTATTAGTTGGAACCAAAACCTCATTCCCTTTGAAGAACACTAATGTAAGTGGGTGCTTACTTTATTGATTTCTAATCAAAGCAAAAATTTTAATTTCACTGTGACATTCATTTACTTAAATGAGCTTCACTGCATTTCTATACAGACAGGAGGCAGGGAGTGCAAACTTAAGAAGTGAGATAATAAAGCACCATTAAGCCAGCATCTAATTCCATGTAATTGAGAGTACATTGCATTTGTACCACTAGATTGAGTCACCCGGGAACATCAGAGCCTTTTTCATTAAGCAGTCACACTCTAGAGAAAGAGATCAAATAAAGCCAAAAACAGAGGAAAGGCTGACAACAGTTCTGCCTCTGAAGGATGGCATCAGGCAACTTTGAAAACTCCTTTTTACCTCCCTTTGGAAAGTAGTTTTATGGTACACGTCTTCCATCAATAAATCTCTCCCCATGAAAGGAGATGTTGGACTTTTTAACTTTTCAGCTGAACATAGTGAACTCATTGATCCAGTCTCTTCCTTTCTAATAGTTGCCTTTCAAAGAGGGAATGAGTCAGAATCGGGGATTGTCAAAAGAACTTTTTATAAACAACATCGCTCAGCTTGTTTCACCACCAAAATACCAGACACATTTTTTCACCCTGTGATATTTATCCACACAAAAGGTTTGGCCTTATCTTTTAAAAAAAACCCTAAATGCCTCCACTCCAGTGCGATTGAACGCCTTGCATGGGTTTTTCCCCTGCATGATCCACAGGCTGTCTTCGGTGTTCTGTAACTAAGTAATTAGGCAATTAGTTTTCATTCTCCTTCACTGTATTAGATTAGATATTTAAAAACCAGGGCCACTAAAATCACAGTGCATCAGTTGATTCTTTTCATAGATAATACAAGTTTAATGTTCACAATATTTTCAGGGAATTTTATCCCTTCACTAAAGAGTAGACAGTAGAGGAACACAAACTGGGGGCATAGATAGGACTAAAGATGGGTATAGATACTGTCCTTGAGATGAGTGTTTACATGTTCACCATGCTGGTTGCTTAACCAGCATGCACCCCCCCCCCACACTCACCATGTAATGTGGTGTTCATGCACCACTGTTCAGGACGCTCAAAGCTGATGTCAACCTGAAGAATTCAAGGCCAATGTTTACTCCAATACAAGCTGTGTTTGCAGTACACTAATTGTCCAAAGACATTTCTGACCCTTCACATATACAGTGAGGAACATAAGGATTTGAACACCCTGCGATTTTGCAAGTTCTCCCACTTAGAAATCATGGAGTGGTCTAAAATTCACATTGTAGGTGCATTCCCACTGTGAGAGACAGCATTTAAATGCTGTAACCGTGTTCACCAACCAGTCACTGATGATGTTTCATAAGAGAATATATATGGGGGATATATACCAAAGTATTTTTATGTTATTTTTTATTTTTAAAGCCCAAGTGAAAACAGCAGGAAAACACCCACTTGGCAGGATTGTATCAGTAGAAATGCTTTGGTTTCAATGATATTGAATGTCTAGTGACTCTAGCTAACTATTGCTTAACTGAAGAAATTGTGGTAATTTGGGAATTTCATTTAGTAGTAACTTTTCCTCCATTGGTGTTTACCACTTGTACAAGTAAGATGTGATGGCTGGTTGATGTAGCATCTATCCCGACCCTCCTCCACTGTTACTGGACCAGCTGGGTAGGAAGTGAAAGTCCTCATAAGAAACCCAGCTGCTTGTCCCTCCCATCAGAAACAAATGAAAAAGCATGCCTCCTTAAAGGCCGGAAAATCAAAACAATTTTCGGAAAGGGCCTAAAATTGTCCCCCGAACTCAGAAAACCTGCAGAATTAGACGATAACTGTTTGTGTGCTTATAACTTCTAATTCTTTTTAGATAACATAGGGAAAGTTGATCAGTTAATAATATAAAATATTACATAGTGCATCTTACTTTCCTTCTTCTCCACAAGTTGCTTATCATCAACAACAAATGTACGACCATATGGACACGCAGTGTGAGTAACAGCCCAGACACACAAACACACGCCCGAGTGAGTGAAGACAGACTGCTGGCCCATCAGCCTGCTGATGTGTGTCTGAGGTCTTGGAGCAGAAATCCTGAGACTGTGTGCAGTGGGAAGTGAGTAAAATGCTGACCTCGCTGTAAGTAACACTGACGTGCTGTTAGCAGAAAACCCTGTTCCACTGTCATGCATCACAAAGCTGTCGACCCTTTAGACCCCTGTTTCTGACTGGTCAGCCGCAAAAAAATGTGCAAAGTGTTTTTAAGTGCTTGGGTCTCAAGTCTCTAGTAGCAGGTGCCCGTCTTCTTGATGGTTTCCCTGGAAATAGCGTTTTTAATGTTTAACACAACATTAAAAAGCCTGAGAAGCATTTTATGGCTGCTATAGTAAGCTGCTGAATTGCTGTTTTTCTCCCTCCTGCATAATCAGTAGATCACATTAACAGCGGCGAGTAGGGTGCATTAATTTGAGTGTAATCTACTGTGCGGCCTCTAAGAAGGACAGCCACTGCTGATGGAACAGATTATGGAAATCTCATTTGAATGATGGGAATAAATGAGTTCAAAGTAAGGACTTCAGGTTTAAACAACACGCTTAGCCCATGTTAATGCCTCTGAATGTCCCCTCCCCTTCCACGTGTGCCTCCTGCTCCCGTAAAAACAATACCACTACGTTGTAAAAAAACCACCCCGTCATATTTGCATTGTGATTGCTTTTTCTTCTGATATCGCAGAGGCAAGAGAGGCAGATCCAGCCATCCCCTGGCACGTCTGTGCGCCAGTCATGCTAATCTATAGTTTCACGGTGATCATCTCAGAGCTTATTCAAACTGACTGAGCAAGGCTACATTGTGGTTGCACCTGCCAAAAGCCTCAGTAATACAGCGGCTCAGCAGGTTTAACGCAGATTATTGCTGGTATCCTGCTGAAAAGACATTTTTCTCTCTCTCCGCCCCCCCCCCCCCGTACTCCTTTTTCAAGTAGTGACAGTTGACACGGTCCGTTACATGTAAAACAAGTTCTACATTCTTGCAGAAGAACCCAAAAGAATAAAAGCACTGTGGGGAAAAAAGTTTAAGTAATCTTTATTTCAATTTAGCGCTCGGAAAGACAGATTCTGTAGAACGCCGATGTGATTTAAATTGACTGAGGGTAGTGTGGAGTCTCAGGTGGCTCCTGCTCTGAGTCTGTTCATCACTCTCACTCAGCAGTAAACTGAATGCTCAACCTTAATCCATTTTATTTTGGTGTATCTCATAGTAACGTGTTCTCAAATTTTATTAAATTAACAAACTCGGAGGGAAAAAGCGCTGATGATGCTTACATCATGGTTAAAACCTTGTGAATAAAGTGGAATCATTCTACAGTTGCTTGCAGTGTGTCGTGTACTTGTTTCAGCGACTCCATATATAAAAGGAGAGTGATGCTCCCATATGCAGTGTCATATGGCCATCTGCAAATATATTATGCCATAAATGAATCACTGTGTAACGCACCGTCTCTCTGTCCTTCTCAGTTGGCTCTTTATGTGGCAGCTGCTGTAATTAAAGCCACGTCTTATTTCTCCAACTGTTAGGACTGGTTGCTTTACTTTCAGCTGCTGTAAGTTCAAGACTGAAGATAAAAAAATAAAAGATTTAATAATAACTGGTATTAAAGTGAAAAATAAGAAATGAGTGAGAAAGTGCATACTGACTTGGTGGTAGGGCTTGTGCGGCACCTGGCAAGTTGCCACCATATGGCAAAGTTAATGTCACATAGGCGTCGTATTGAAAAAAATAAAAAGGTTGTTGTGCAGCTTTCTTCATGCCCTTTCATATGATATATTACTCAATATGGTTCCTTGAAAAAAATTTTCAAGATCATCTTGACCTTGAGGGCTTATAATGAAGATCAAGGCCAAATGCTTAGCCAACCTAGGAACTCATGACTCCTGAGGCCTAGTATATTCTTGTGAAGTTTGAGGACAATCCATAAGAAAGTTGTTGGTAATAAAAAGTTTTTACTGAGTTCGACATTTGGTGTGACCTTGAGCTTGACCTTGACCCGATTTATACAAAAATTAAATCAGCTCTAGCTTTTACTAGTATCTGCAATCACACAAAATTTTCAAATGATATCTAGACTGCTGATTACATACTCTCTCCCTTTGGGGGAAGACAAAATAGTGTACAAAAAGCAAGTGATAACATATACATATATACATAAATATTTATTATACATACACATAAGCAGGTCTGACTGCTGTTGGGATGAAGGACTTATGATAGTGCACCATCTACACAGTGGCTCTAACAGTCTCCTGTTGAAAGAGCTGCTTAGCGCCTCCAAAGTCTCATGCAGCAGGTTAAAAGATGTCATCCCTTATTTACATTAGCTTTGCTGACATCCTCCTCTCACCCAATTCTTTAGTGGAGTCTAGGGGACTGACCAGGACAGAGCTGGCCCTCTTCACCAGTCTATTAAGTCGCTTCCTGCCACCTCTTCAGCAGATAACTGCCTAAAAGATTGCAGAAGCCATCACTGTGTCATAAAAGACCTCAGCTTGGCCAGCAGATAGAGCCGACTTTGCCCTTCTTGTACAGAGCATGAGTTTTTTCTGACCAGTCCAATCTACTGTTAAGATACATTTGGAATTTGTGCCTGATATATCAGAACAGAAGCTCAGCGATTTACAGATTATACAAAGTTATACAAAGGGAGATGTTCTAACAGTTTGAAAAGATGAGACTTTGGGGTTAAAAAAAAAATTCTTTGCTTCTGGTTTTGACCTCTTCTCCTCCTACACCAATGCTGATGTGAAGGTACCGTCTGGGTGATGACACCTGTGGTTCAGGAGAATACTGTAGCGACTACCTGCACCCATAAAGACGAGCATAAATGGATGATGTTACCTGTGGTTCATGAAGCAAGTGACGCAGCAAGTATGCTTGAGTTTAATGGTATACATACGTGATGCACAGCTGGGAAAAATAAATGGCCTGCATTTGTATAGCGCTTTACTTAGTCCCTAAGGACCCCAAAGCGCTTTACACTACACTCAGTCATTCACCCATTCACACACTGGTGATGGCAAGCTACATTGTAGCCACAGCTGCCCTGGGGCGCACTGACAGAGGCGAGGCTGCCGGACACTGGCGCCACCGGGCCCTCTGACCACCACCAGTAGGCAACATGGGGTTAGTATCTTGCCCAAGGATATTTGGCATGGAGCCTGGAGCAGCCTGGGATCGAACCACCGACCTGAGCTACAGCTGTAGCTCAGGTCTGTTATAGTTTTTACAATTTCTGGTTCTGATTGTTTTGCAACTTTAAGACTTGGTCTCTTCAGAAAGGACTTATAAATATGATACATCAAGACATAAAAATCCTGGACCTCACTAATTTCTAAGCCCTGGCTGGCCCTCATACCATTACATTATTAAAGTCACCTTTAGGCTGCCAAAGGCATTTAGATTCAACATAACAAGCCAACATACATACAGATTGCTTATGTTTTCCATTTATTCTCTAAACAGAAGCAGGTAATGTTGCACTGTTTCAAACAGGGCTGCTAAGATATTCAGTCGCCTGTTTCTTATTTGCATAAAGTCTGCAAGGCTACTTTATGCAAATCAGGGGCATCTGGTGCAAAACTCCATGGAAACTCCAGGAAAAAACTTTTAAACTAGTCTTTATATCTAAAGCATTTCTTATTTCTCAATTGAATTCTGTCAGTAATACATTTGACTGGACTGTTTTGTTTGTTACCCCAGTTTAGCCTTCATATCAAAATGCTCACCTGACTACACAACAGTGCAAGATTTAAATCAATATAGAAAAAGACTGAGTTAAAGGAGTTTCATCCAGCTGCCAACTGTCTTCTTCTCAATGCCTCCCTGTTTCATCACCAACCCTACTGCCTAACCCAGGAATGCCTTTGAAAACAGTGTGGTTTACTGTGAAGATGCATTTACTGCTAACGAGATGTTAATTTCAGAGGCTAGAGATGACCTCTTAGAACCTTCAACTAAGGATCTGACACACACACTAGTCACATTTGAAGAAACCCAAATAAACGGTATATAAAGAAACGTTTAACTGCAAGCATTTATTAATTCTTGCAAAAGTAACAGCAATAATCAATTAAAAAAAATCCCTCAATAGTTATAAATGAAATCAGTAAAAGTGAATCAACCCGATCTAGCCCCAGTTTATCTTATCCTGCTCCACTCACGATCTCCTGCGATTTTGTGCAGCAAAGCTGGATGAAAGATGAGCTGAAATGCAGATGTCCTCAGGTGTCCCATGGAGGAGGAAAAAGGTCCTCAGGCTGTGACCCCCATGGAGGCCACTTGGCACCAAGTGCCTTTGCAGGCACAGCAAAATAGTCTTTGGTGCAGGCTGGGGGGAGTCTTTTGTCATCCTTTTTATATTTCTTTATTCTCCTGCAGCCTAAGGAAGCATACGGAACTCAGAAAATCCAAGACTTTTATCTAGTATCTTTTACTTTATTACTTTTACTCTCCTGTTCCCTGCACATCTTCCTCTGCCTCACACTTCAACTACCAATCAGAATGATCTTTGTTAATTTTGATAAGCGACTTAGACACAGTATCACGGTCACAGTGAACTGCTGACTAAACACTTTTAGAAAAGTATTTAGTTACTGAATTATCACTATCTCACAATAGCATATAGAAGAACTTCATGAACACAGAAAAACCTCATTCTCATATTTACTCAACACATAGATTATATTGCCACAAGTATTCACAAATCATTGAATTCAGGTGTCCCAATCACCTCCATGGCCATAGGTGTTTAAAATCAAGCACAGCTTTCTGCAGACTTAATCGCTACAGACGTCCAAACTTCACGTGGCCTTCAGATTAGTTCAAGAACAGTGCATAGAGCTTCACAGAATGGGTTTCTATGGCCGAGCAGCTGCAACCAAGCCTCACATCACCTACCACTGGACTCTAGAGCAGTGGAGATGTGTTCTCTGTGCACAAAGCAAGGCCCATAAAGATATGGATGAGTGAGTTTAGTGTAGAAGAAGTTGACTGGCCTTCTCGTCCAACATCAGTGTCTGACTTCACGAATGCTTCTGGAAAATTGGTCAAAAATTCCCTGAAACACACTCTTAAACCTGTGGAAAGCCTTCCCAGAAGAGTTGAAGCTGTTATAGTTGCAAAGTAGGTTGACATCACATGGATTAAGAATAGAATATCACTCAAGTTCATATGCGTATGAAGGCAGACAAGCAAATACTTTCGGCAGTATACTGTCTACTGAATAATTTATTACTTCAATTAAACATGAAACACAAAACTATATCAAAGTATTTTCACTTAAAACGTCTAATACTGAACAACCAGGAGAACAAATGTAAACATCCCCCTTTTTATTACGTCTTGGGTATGAATCTGTGAAGAACCATCATTTAGCTTTTAAAAGTCACCTAAAATTTAACCTCCACTCTTACGGTTGTGCCTCTGGTGCCTCGTGATGAGTGTAGTGCTGAAAGATGATGTGTTTCTGCGGTTGCTTCGTCTCCTTTCAAAAAAGTCTGTGAGGAAATTACCATCAATGTCTGCTTGCCCAAACACTTTGAAAGTTTGCAGACCAGCTGCCATGTTAGTTAAAGGAGAGGGGGAGCACCCGTCAGTCATCCATATGACACAGCAGCTTGCACATCAAACGAGCCACTAAACTGACACAAACATTGACTTCTCAGTGACCTTCCTCATGACAGGTGCTGCACAAGGCACTCTGTCAGAAAATGTCAATAAGTAGAAAGTCCAAGTTGAGAAATAAATCAGGCCATATGACTACATAACTGCTAATAAGACATGAATAAAAGAGGGATTTCGGTGCGCATTCAACTGTGCCAGCAGAAAGTATTTGAACCACCTGAGGACCTCATATTACCAAAAAGGAATTATCTTAGAGTTGTTAGAGTATTTGTGTATTGATCTGCAGCTGAGTCCTATGGCGGTTTCAATACCAAATCGATATGTGTTGGGGCTACAGTATGTGAACCAGTGCTTAAAGTGACAGGTGGAGGTAATGAAAGGAAGCTGCTGTCAGATACAGTATGACCTTATTACCAAGCCAAGTTCAGATAGGTCAGCATGTCTGCAGGTTATGAGATAAGGTGTAATTGTTAAATTTGGCACTGCCAGCAGGGGATAAACCTATATTCTAGCCAAAATACACTTTTAATGTAATCTTCAGATAATCAGCGGAACACAGAGTTTATACAAGTGTATTTTTATACCTGTGCATTTCTTAATAAAGTCTGTGTATTACATAACAGAAGAAAACATGATTTTTAGGTGATTTTTTTGGCCTTGGGATAGTAAAAGAAATACTCCAATATTGCTGGCAAGCTATTCTTTGCATCAATATCATCACAAGAAAAATAATAATAAAAAAATCTTCATATGATATATTCCTTACCTTGCTGCTATTCTTATTTGGCTTCAATCCCCTGGTATCTCAGTAGCTATATTACACAGCTGAGTCTATCTTTGAAGAAATCAAGGCAATAAAAGGCTTTATTTACCCTTATCTGGAGCAGACCCCCTCAAAACTCTACAGTATAATACAGATCAGGACACTTTCAACAGACAGCCTGTGAAAGGTTGCAGGTCCTGTCTCCTGGCAGGATTTTCTTCTTATTTTTGTTTATTAAAAATCCTATTTCTTGTCACCGTGCATTGTACATTATTGCACCAGATTTCTTTCTCCCAAGAGATGTTGGAGCTAATGGAGGGAGGGCACTGAGGAAAGGAAGAATGAAACTTCAGGCTTTTAAATGAGGTCTTGCCTTTGACCACTTAATAAAGAAAAGCAATTGCAGGCAGGCTTAGCAAGGGAGTTTGTTTCTTTTTATTTATCTGAGACCCCAGTAGTCTTGGAAGCCTAATGCATGTTGTCAAGGGCAGTTTTGAGCAAGTGACTTCTAATTTATAGTTCCATTGACTTCAGTGTCAGTTTTTATAGGTTTCTTCAAAGCATCTTTGTGCAATGTTTGTATTTCTCCAGATGCAAGCTAAAAGTCGGCCCGTTGATTGGCCATATAAACGAGAGACATTTCCTCAAACTTCAAAAGGATATTGACAAACAAATATGTCTGCACAGAGGCATATTTGTTCCATAAACTTGAAATCTGTAAACCAAATGTAACCCTGGATATTGCAAAGCCACTCTGTGTTGATGTTTTCCTGCAGCTAGAAACATTACTGTCTAATAATCTACGGCCATGCTTGGGGCTCTCTGTGACTTTGTCACAGATGTGCAAAGTCTGTAAGGAACATCTTAGGGCTGTCTGACTAATTTTAATCTGGACCGAAGAGGCTATGCGACTGCTGACTAATCAGCACAGCCATCTATAGAACCTTGCCTCTAGCGGCGTTAAAATACTGAGACACACCTGGTGTGGCAACCCTTGCAAATGACAAATTAAATCTTTGTGGAAATGCTAAAAGCTGCAGTTCCTTAAATTGCCACTTGAGGCTTGCTGCCCAAGCAAATCAGTCAAGGTTTCTGTAGCATGTCTTGCTCTGTAAGGGGTGTTTTTTTTAAATATAACTCAGGCACTCACTTTGAGTGAGAGGTGTGACTTCATCTCATCTTTCTCTTTTATACTAAAAGAGAGTCAAAGGCACACTTGAGCAAAATATGGTCGGGCCTCGGAAGTCCAACAACCTGAACTTCCCTCCGATAAAAAATATTCTATTTCACATGATTTCAACAAGATTTCTTTGATGAACAACATCTTCCTCTAAAAAGTGGATAGAGCTTTTTAAACAGAAGGTTTTTATTTTTTAAAACAAGGATTTTTTCTTAATTGTTATGTCTACCAAAGTTTAGTTGCTCAAATTGTGGACTTTTAAAAATTTATCTATGTCCCTGAGAAAAACCACCCCTGATTTAAGGACTCAATTATTAACTTTTTCTAGTGCTGTTTTTTTGCTATATCTAGTTAGCATCTTATTAAATATCACAGTGATGTTATAAAGATTTGCCTTATTAAGCAAACTATTTTATAAACGGTAGACATAGCTTCTGGGTTGGAATAGCCAGTGCAGAAGTGCCTTAAACCTGCAGTCTATCTAAAGGCCACCAGATGGCGATAGCTGTGGTTGCAAAGAGACTTGTGTTTTTAGTGCTGTCAGCGTTAAACGAGCTAATTCACCTTAACGCAGATTGGCCCGTGTATGGGGTTACTCGGCGTTAACGCGTTAATGCGGCTTAAATGCGTTAACGCTGTCATCACAAATAATGCGATTAACAATTAACCCATCTGGAGCGCAGACTGACTCAAAATCCCTGAAATGTCTCTGTCAATGCATTTTGGGCAGTTTGTCCAAAGTTTGTCCATTCTGCGCTCCAGATGGGTCGAGTGCGTTAAAAATGTTTAATCGCGTTAATCATGATGGCTGTGTTTAACGCGTGTAATCGCGTTAACGCCGCATTAACACGATTAACGCTGACAGCACTAGTTGATATACAAGTCTGTGAGGAACCAGCTCTCTGACTTGACCTCTGTAAACATTTTGCTTCGGAGTTTAAGGGCTGAGTTGTGTATTTTTGGTCAAAGTAAATGAAAAATAGTCTATTTTGTAAATCCTGGTCACACCATGTTTCAGAATGGAGGACTATTTATGGTATTAAACCGCGCAATCCTTGTCATTAGCGATCAGACTCATGCCTCCGTTTTATTCTGCAATCAAGATGTCATAACCAATAAAGCAGGTTGGACTCAAAATGCGGGTCTTGGGAGATCAGATTCAGTGATTTTATTTACAGTGCTCCTGAAAAGTAAGTATTCACAAAATCTTGATGAAGGAACAAATCCACAGTCTCTATTTACAAGGTCATTTGGAGAGGAAAGTCTATTAATGAGCTCTGAGCTCCAATCGCACATGAACAGGAACAAATTCTGCAGCGCTTCTGCACAGAAGAGGGGAACAGGTAAGTGATCGGTGAGGTCATCGGACAACAGAACTTACAGAGTGGAGACAGTCTCACTAACGTGGTTAGTTCAACGGTCAGGCAAAGACTGAAAATATTCTCCCAGCATAAGTAGTGGCAGGCAGATCAGCAGATGACAAACACATGAGCTTGATTGCTTCAGGTGTGCTGGAGCGGAGGGTGGAAATCCCAGAAGGATCCCGCCCCTGCAAGTTAAGGGGTTGGTTATAGGCACACAAACAAACACACCCACACACTCATAATGAAAAAGAGGAGAGAGAGGTAAACAAAAGAGAGAGAGATGCACAGGAGGACTGGAGGACCATGACACAAGATGGCATCACAGAAATACTCATTTCAAGACTTCAGAACGCAACTTCAGAAAGCAGTTGGTGATGTCACAGTTGCTATGTCCAATTTTTATATCCTCTATGGCAGCACCATTAACAGAAAGCACACCAAAACCCTCTTTTCCAAATGTGGTTTCATCCTGCTTAAAAAACCAAGATGCAAGTTACTCTAAGAATCAAAAGTCCAATCCACAATTTAATGACTCTATGTTTTATATACAACACATAGTGAAGACCACTGAACTATGAGTTTACAATCCCAATTCAAATTTTACACAGTATGGGTTTTTTTTTAGGTTCACTAATGATGGAACAGTAGATAATTTTGCTTTGAATGGTGAAAATATTAACAACAGTAGTAACTTCTTGGAATTTTTAAGGGGGGAATACTGTAGGAAAAACAACAGGATCCAGGGATAAATATCCAACAAAGACTGGCAGTTTTGCAAAGAAACTTGGCTGTATCCTACGATGCACCTGACTGTGCTTCAGTGTGGCAACTTTCTCTCGCCTGGATGTCTGTAAAGTCTATAGTCATTAACAATAAGGTGATAACACCGCCTGACATTGTGTTAAACTGTGCTGCTCCTCCTGTGCTCACTGTGAACCCCTGTTGCGTTGTATAAATATTTAATCCTACTGAGAGAGGACGCCTGTGCTGAAATTCTGGGATGAGCGACTTATGGCAGAGGGAGCTTTTGGCAAATTGTGTTGATGACTTGAGGTGACCTTGTTGCTTTTGGCATTCCCGTACAGAGATAAATGCATTAAAAGTAAAACGTGTGTCTAGGATTGTGTGACAGCTACCGCACTGTTTCCTGCGAGGTGTGATGGATGGTGCGAGCCCCTCGCAGCGTGTCATTTTCGCAAGCTTACCGTGGTGGATCGCTGGCAAGAGAAAGCAGTGAGGCAGCGTGTTGGGATGAAGGTCATTTGAAACTGAAGTGTCAAATTTACTGTGTGAAACAGGAGTTAACCTGAGCCCTTGTCAGCAAAACATCGATGCTTAGAGTGTCTTGCTCCGTGTTAAATAAGCCACTTATAACAGATCAGGCTCATATTCGTCTAGCTCGGCTTTCAAACAGCAGCAATGTGCTTCACTTTCTTAGTTACTCCTCTTGAACGAAGACACACAATTTGCCTCAATGGCAGTGAAGTCACACAGCTGAAATATAAATAGAGACGATCGTTGTGTTCTGTCCCTCCAGAGGTCTCAGTCTGAATATAACCTGCAATTTGGTCCCTTGAAAATATCTGTTATTGTAGCCTTTTATTGTCCTTGGACTATTTCTCTGAGTATAGCCCTTTCTTCCCTTCTTTCAAGTCGGGATGATAGGGATCTGTGCCCTTCATGTAAATATTCCCTGGTGATGTGCTTTCAGAACAAAGACTAGTCATCTCTGGTGAGCTACCCTTGCTCCGAGCCTCAGGTTGAGACATTCCCAATGGGGTCAGTCTTTCACTATGTGATTTATAAGCTTTACACGGTGGGTGTGGAGGAGAGACGGAGAAAGAGAGGTTGAAGGAGTAGAGAGTAGGAATGCAGATGTAGGCAAGAAAAGAAAAAAAAAGGAAGTGGGCTAAAAGAACGACAGGGAGGAAATAGAGACAATTTCTTTATTCCCACACGAGAGACTACAATAACCACTCATTCATTACTGCGTTGTTGATTAGCTTTATTACAAATGGATTAACATCTCAGACTGAAAGGGCATGGCCGTAAATTAGTGCAAAATGTCCCAATGACATCATATTCACACAATTTAATTGGTAATGTTGGATTGATTTCTTTCATTGCATCACAACATCACTTGCAGCTTTTAATTGCATATTGGCTTAAATGCACTAATAGGCTTATACTGATTAACATTATCTGCCTGGTTTGTTCATTTAGATATTATATGCAGTCAGTGATACTAATGAGAAAACTTTCACTTTGAGCAATGAGTGTGCTGTTTAGGGAGAAGTTTGATGGCTCAATATTGGATATAACTGTCGTGGTCCTCCTGTTCTCTCAGGTGTTTACTGCCACTCGCTCTGTCTCTCCCTCTGCACATGTAAATGTGTGAGTGATTAACTATGTTTGAATCGTGGCTTAGGCGTGGCTGCCCCAGTTTCCTCTGGCACACCTTATCCTCATCTACTGTCACCAGCACCAGCAGTCCTTGCCAGACTACAGGGTTAGAGTAATTCAGGTCTCTTACCTTTGATATGTTGTTTGCTTGGTTGCTAATCTGTCCTTACCTGACCTATTCTCACTGACCAGCAGGTTCTGCCCTTAAACCTGCAAAAAGAAAGAGTTGAAAACCCCTGTTTGAATCTCAGCTTCAGTAATATTCAAAGTGCTCTTGAGCAATAGTTCTTCGGACTTTTTGAAGCTTTTCTTTGGACAGTCATTGTACCTGACTATTTTCAGAGAAATGGTTTTAGCTCTTCAATCAACTTAAAACCACTTAAAACTGATTGATAAATCATTCAAGCATAAAAAAGACACCAAACTCAAGGGATGAACCAATGTTTTGTATACACATACCAGACAATTTAGTAAAGTTTTAAATATTATTTTTAGGCACATTTAAACACATAATTTGTTCCAAATTCTTTCATTGAATCTACCAGAGGTAACAGCTTGACAGACACAATAGTAGTTTTTGCAGAGAAAAGGTTATTTGCAAAGAACTTCTAGCTGAAAACATCTCGGCAGTGTGCCCTTACTAAATTTGAGGAAACTGGACAAGTGGAGAACAAAAGAAGAGCACCCAGACTTCGACAATGTTGAAGCAACAGAATAAAACAACAGAATAAAAACCAGCCAACATCCAAAGAAGAACTATTACCTCAGGCCCCACTCCTTTATGCTATCACACCCAACCTGACTTGCTGATACAAAGCAGGAATCTTTGTTGAAGCTTTATTGTTGTTTAGGCCAAGTTCTAACCTAACCATCTGAATGTCTCCGCAGAAATCGAAACCCATCACATCACACAGTGTTTTTCTAATCTTCCAGTGTTCAATTTCGGTGAGCCTGTCCCCACCGCATGCTAATGCTTGTGTGTTCAGACACCGGTTGTAACAAATGGTTATTTGCTTTTCTTGTTTCCAACAGCATTTTTATATAGTCTTTATGCTGTTTTCATTGGCCATGATTATAGAAAGAGATAACTCGCACTTGACACATGTCAATCCATATCCTCGATTCTTGTGTAGCACACAGAATGTTATCAGTCTCATTAACAATAGTTTTCCACTTTACTAGCTTACAAGACAATGATTTATAGTAACTTTAGTAAAAAGTTTGACATCACTTATCTTATCTAGCATGCAACACTTAGTGCATGAATTCTTCCCCAAATCCATGACACTTACACTGTTCAGGGTTATTATAATTCATTTCAACCTGAAAATAATCCAGGTTTAATCTACTACAATTTCTCTTGACATAATCTTCTCGTGTGGCATGTGTCCTTGTGAAGAATACCTGAGTGGTGAAGGCAGAAATGCAGGGCCGTTAAACTGTCTTTAGCTTCTTTTTCTTTTATCTTTTTCTTTTACATTGTACCTGACTATTCAGAGAAATGTTTTTAGCTCTTTTACAGCAGTGGATTGAAGCATATTTACTCTTCAGGTCAGTTTGGCAAATGATGAAGATAACCTCAAGAGAAACCTCAAGAGTGAAAACTAAATAACAACGAGAAACAACCGGGAAACTCCAACTTAAAAATGACAGTCCAAAACAAAATGTAACACCTGAGGAAACAACTCTGGATCGCGTTATATCACATTTAATTTGGGCTTCTAGCAGTACAGCCACTGTGGCCTGCTCATCAGCATTACCTGATACACTATGAATCTTGAGAGGAGCAGCATCTCCTGCCTTTATAGCTCATTTCACTACAGGAAATAACAACTGAGTACTCAGTTAACTTAGTGGTGCTTAGGGCCAACTGTTTTAAGCTAACAGTGGAAAGAAAAAAGTCATATCCAAGTATTATTAAAAATTAAGATACCTTAAACTGCTTAAAATCAATGCATCCTTCTAAACATCAAGTCTCTCCCTCTTTCATATGACACTTGGCAAGCCTGCACAGGACACTGACTTCAAAAGGAGTCCGTAAGGGCCTCGAATGGTTTGGCAGTTCTTGGGTCCTAACCAAAGAAAGGCCAAGAGCAGTGTGGAAGGGAGGTGATAAACAAAAACAAATGAATCAAGTTATACTCATCTTTAAACTGTAATATTTTCACAGTCCTTCTGTGGTATCACATGTGACCTCGCTGTAGTTCACAAGCAAAACTGCTGACATAAATGGGCTGTACTCACTGCATATGCTGACACCGAGACAGAAAGACCCCTAAAGCAGACGGTTTCATAGGTTTATTATAATCAGGGGAATGTGCAATGCAGTAATATTTATAATATACTTGGATAGGCATGTGAGTTAACATTTTCATAAACATCCTTACCCTCTTACTTAATTACAGTGAGACAGATAGAGATCTGAGATTTCCAGACAGGCTACAAAGCAGCAATCACACACACTGGAAGGGTCGTGAGGAGCACAGATGAGACGAAAGGTAAGTAAACTAATACACACGGATGAAAGAGGTGAAATCCTAAGAAGCCTGACATTATCACTTTGACAGCTGAAATGATCTGGGGAAAGTGGACAGAAAAGACTTTAAGTACTGCACGTAAGTAGGAAGATGAGAAACAGGTGTGTACAGTGTAAGTAAGTAACATTTGAATTTATATAGCACCTTTCAAGATAAATATCCCAAAGTGCTTCACAACACAAATGCTTGAGCATCAAAAAATGACCCAAAAGCAGAATTTAAAAGAGTCAGAAGATTTCAGGCTCAGTGGGAGAGTCTCAGGGTCTGGAAGCCACACTTGCTCTTTCTCCTTTAGTTCTCAGCCTTGTAAGTTGTACGGCCAGCTGCAGGCACAAGAGCTCAGGGACCTCCCTGGGATGTATGGATGTAAAAGTTCATTGATGTACAAACTGCTTGTCCGTGCACCTCTAAAAAATAAAACCAGAATCTTAACATGGACTCTGACGTTGGAATCCAAAGCAGCTGAATTATCAATGGTTAAAGCCTAAACAGCGGATGTTCCAGTGTTCACTGCTGTGATTGGTGGTAATGCGACCTGAGTGATCAGTCAGCCAGACCACTGAAGAGAGCCAGAGGCAAAAGAAGCAAAAGCTACCTTGAAGTAGTGGTGTTAATGATAGCATGTTCTGTGTTTAGGGATTTCTTGGCCTCCACCTGACAGTCCCCTTTGCAAAATCTTTCTAAAATGTCGCTGTGCACTCTGGTGTATTTATATTTTTCTGTGGTAGCTTGTGAGATTTAAATGCATTTGCATTAACCAATTATAGTCTGTTAATCTGAGCATGAGCTCATGCACCAGATGATTTCAAGTCCTCAACTGAGATTTGACGTTGCACATTTTCCTTCCATACGTTTAGCTTATAATGCGATCTCATGAAGAGCAGGACGTAAACAGACTCTAAAATTTGGATACAAAGCTCAAGTGTTTGTGTGCATTGTAATAAGTGAATACAATGATAAACCTGTGGTTAAGATTGTAGAACAATGAGAGTTAAAGTAAACATTCAGTATCAGGGTACAAACAGCAGTCTCTGAAGTTAAAGTCCATGGTTTTGTTGATGATGGTTTCTAATCTGATGAAACCTATCTGTGATAAGCTGCTCGCACTCTGCACTTGAAATGTTTTTCACCCCTATAAATGCGACAAAACTCTGTTAATAAAAACTTCTCTATAATCCTCTCAGAACAGCCATCTATATCCCTTCACCTGCACTGCTGCTGTACTTCCCTCCTGACCTCCCAGGCAGAGTGTAGACCTCCCCTGCTGTGACCCAGAATGATGTTACAAAGGCTATCAGTCCCTGTCAGACCACACAGTCGGGCCAGTTTCCTCTAAATTCCAGTCAATCACTCCCCTCTGTATCACACACTCCCAGATGGCAGTCACCTACTCAGCACTAGTCCAATCTATCATACCTCTGATTCTATGAGGCAGCAGGTATTAAAGATTTAGCGGGGTGGGGTTTTTACCGCTCGGCAAAGCCACAAATCTGCTAGAGAACAGGATCGAGGTTACTCTGCCCAGAGCTAGTAACCTTTGACCTAAACCAGTTCACTGTTCATTACTCAAAAGTGCTGCTCGCTAGGCTGTATAACCTCTTCTCACCTCTAATGTTACAAATACTCTCAGTAATTCCTGTCTTTCTA
>VUQG01018623.1:24230-41900 GCA_015106755.1 Etia nguti
GTAAATGACACTGTTATTTTATTGTTATTTATTTATTGTATTGATTATTCTTATTGTACTTTTTATACTTCTGCTGTACAGCACTTTGGTCAGCCATGTGTTGTTTTTAAAGTGCTATATAAATTATGGTATGGTATGGTATGTGTGGGGTTACTTGAGTCCATATTCGTATTTAACAATACAGCTACAATACAGTAAAAAGCAAAAACTTTAAATAGCCTTCAGCATTGAACCGTGATTTAACCCTCATGGCCTCATCGGGCATTTTTGTTCATTTACTTCACCTTTTTTTTTTTTTTTTTTTTTTTTTTTTTTTTGGTCTTTTTTTTTTTTTTTTTTTTTACCAAAAAGCCTTGCTGGAGTGTATTTATTCAGCAGGAGCAGGCATAGCTCTCAGAAAGTTGATATTGATCATTTATTACTACTGTCTGAAGAGACCTGTAGATATAAAGAGATATAAATACGTGCACATTAGGGTGCACACAGGATGGTGGGGCACAAGTAGCCATGACCTTTGATCAGGAGACTGGGGTCAAAGTTCAAAATCATTTGGACAACAGGTTTATTGTAATTGTACGTCTTCAGTTGCTGCTTGTTTGGGGGTCGCTTTGCTTTACTCCTGTTTTGTCTCCAGTAACTGAAAAGCATGCTGTGTCGGGTTGAGATCAGGTGACGGACTTGGCCATTAATGAATATCCCATTTCTTTCTTTGCCCTTTTGGCATCCTTATTTTCATTTTTTAGCCTAATGATGGCCTTCTTCAGTTGCATTGACATCTCTTTTGACCTCCAGAGAACGGTGACCAAATACAAGTTGAACCTTTGGAATCAACTCAAGATTTTTTTTAATCAGCTCACTTTGCTTCACATAGCAATGAAACTGCTTGAATTTTCCAATTTATTTCTGAAATGCAGAACTATGAATAAAAATGGTCGTAATTCATAATTAGATATTAGGATGCTCAGTTTATCCAGGTTACCAGCGGGAGAAGTTCAGGTTTGTCGCAATATGTGATAATAATTGCGTAACCTTCACATAAATTCATGTACACAGCCACTAGAACTTGCTTAGTTTAAAAAAATCACCGGTTCTAATAAGCTGCTTGAACAAACAACCTGTACTGCAGGCCCCCTTTTTAAAGTGTGGCAGTGTAATAACTTTAATAGGGTCTCGTTTTCTTGCCTAGGTGCCAGACTATATTTTTTTCTTTTTACAATCAATCCTTACTCTTTGCATTTTTTTTCCTTTACTCCTTTTTTTCCCTCCAAAACACGCTCTGCTATTGCTGTCTCCCTAACTCACTCAATGACTCTTTTCTTTCATTCCCTAAAGCACACACAAACATGCATAAGCACACACTCGCTTTATTCCTCCTCAAGCTATTTGTCTTAACAGGTGGTCATTCAGATTCAAGACTGGCACTGCAAAAGAGGTAGGAAGAAGGGGAAATAGAAAGGAAAAACTAACAATTATAGTTGAAGATAAGGTAAGGTGGGCATGGAGAGACATGGAGCTCATATACAGTCTTTTGTGATGTTTTGTAAAATATATTTCATTATGTTATTCCAGGTTCTCAAACTACCTTTGTTGTGATTATATCTGTTCTCGTCCTTCTTGTGCGATTGCTCAAAACAATTTCTTTTATAATTTGAAAGAAAACGGAGGCATTTTGACTGTACTAGACATGTTCTCACACTTACACACTCGTTAATCATTTAAGTCAGTGGATTTCTGAAATTAATACTCAATCTGCATTTAAAACTGTAAGAGGATTAACACTTTAACACCTATCAGCCAAACCCCTTGCAAACAAAATCACCCTACTACCTTTATTACAGCCCACCTGGTTAGCACCAGAAGATCATACATGCATAAATCATAATTCTTTAAAGATGGATTAGATGGATTTAATCGTTAATAGTCATTAATTGACAGTATATGCAAACAAAAAACCTTTTATTTAATGCTAAATATTATTTTTGTGCCAAAAGAAAATATGAAACTTTATCATTTTCCCCAAACTGCAGATCATTTTCTCAAGTACAGTTTCTTCTCCCACTGAAATAACTGGAAATAAAGTGCAATAAAGTACACATAATTAACTGAAAATGAGTTGCTGTACACTCAGCTTTACCTGAAATATTTTACCTTATCAAACAAAATCTACGGATTTATCTAACAACACAAATTTCATGTACTTACACCATTTTGCAGGATGTGTATAAATTCACCAGATAGCAGGACTTCGACCCTTTTCTCTTTTTCACTCGACCCATAATTCCTCATTACTGCTTTGATCCTTTGACTGTTCATGCCGAGGCTCATACTCATAATTTTTAAAGTTGATAGTGCAGGGAGAGGCAGGAAAAAGGAGGGAGAGGGATATAGCAATGAAAGGCCCCTTAACCACAACTGTACAGAGCAGTTATGTGGTATTCAGATTGCAGTGATCACAGTACCCAAGTCTGTTTCAAAAATGAAACATCTGTTTCCTTTCCTGATTTTTTTGTTTTTGTTTGTTTCTTTGTTGTTGTTTTTTTGGCTTCAGCAATGGACCTTAAACCAGAATTGAAATTGTGATACAAATTTCCACAGTTTTGAGTTTTTGCATCTTGTCATGTCACAATACGCACCTAATCGTGACCCGCTGCCACAGCTGTTATGCTTTAATTAGAGGCACTGATACAACAAAGAGATGCAAAACCAGCATGATTATGTGACAGAGGCCTTTCATACTTTTTGGTAAAAAGCTTGTGGTTAGCTGAGCATTTGTTTAATCATTTTATTAAGAGAGATATTGTAATATGTAAATGTAGGATAAATAATCATTTCTGAAAAATGGCTTGGCGCGTGACTTGTGTTTGCTAAAAGTCTGCTGATTGTTTGAATATTTAAAATTCTTTTTGATTAAAGACTAACAATAAAAAAATAAAAAAAACTGATGAAAATGATTATCAGTTACGCTTATTTGTAGCTTACATTTTATAGAAAGGTACTTTTACCACGCTGTGCATGATAAATATGCACTATGTAATGATAGCGTATAACCGTTCACCTCATTATCATAAATGATATATGCAATTGCGTCGTGGGCTTTGGAGAGGGAGCAGCCCAAGCTCTTTGCAGTATGTCACATTACTGAAGCTGAAAATTTAATGCCCCTGTTAAGAGGAAAGCCCCATCTGAAGTTCATATGCCCTGCTGTTGGAACTGCTATTATGGTCCTGCTTCCTGGCTGTGCTGCTTGTATGTGCGTGTTTGCGAACGTTCCCTGACACCATTTGTAACTGAAGGTGGTGTATTTGTCTGTTTATACACTGCATTTATCTTTTATGTGACTGTTTGTGTTTTTTATGTGGCACCTTATATCCCCATCCATTTATCCTTTTTATCTGTCCTTCTCCAGTATTATTGTATTTTTTTCACTGAAGTATGTATGTATACATATATATTCTTTTTAAACACTCCCATGCTCCAGCCATGTTCTTTTGTCCTTGAGCGACACTGTGAATCCCGTTGAGGAGGCTCTTTGCTCATTCCAGTCTTAAACAAGCCATTTTAACTCTCTTTCCCCTCACTCAAAACTACTTTTCTTCTCATTGGCTGCTGCTTATAAACAGAAGATTTGAACAGCAGGTGACTGAGGCTGCTTTGCTCATAGTCTAGTGCTCATGTGCTCTCATTTAAATCCATCCGTCTATCCATCCATCCATTCTCATCCGCTTATTCAATTCAAACTGAGCATTTAGAGCAGTCTGAATCTTTAACTTTCAGCTATTAGGGATTGCTTCCATATACTCTTTGAAACTGTAATATGATCATCTATATATGACAGAAAAAAGAAAAGTACAATACAACCCCTTTAAGGTCTTCCTTTGTCTTGGTTTCAGCCTGTCATATCAACCAGATCTCTCTTGCAAGTCATCAGATACTCACACACTGTCAGGACCCGTTGACATCATATTGTAAAGCAGGGTTTGTCCCTTTTGGTGGCATCTTTCAACACACTGAATAGTCCCATACAGTTCAACAGGAGTCCCTCTGAAACAGACACCATGACGCCATGGGGAAAAATTGCTCTGTTGGTGTTGTCACTGTCTTGGGATATGTAACAAGGATGTGTATGTGGTATCCACGATATCTCAAAAGGAAAAGGTATTTAATGTTGTGAAAGACTTGCTTTTCAGCCGAGCATTTTTTTTTCTTAAACCTAACCATGTACTTTTAGTGCATAACCCAAAAAGGGAAAGTTAAAAAGGCAAAATGAAAATGAAAAAAGCCTGTCTCTATCCTTTCCAGGATAGGGACAGGCTTTAGGTTGAAGGTCGTGCGATTATGCCATCTGCCACTCCACCTGCCTGCTTATGTTGACTTGTGAGTCATTGTTCTTTCTCCCACTGGAAAATGGTACTAAGCTGGTTACCCTTATGTGAAATATTACAAGAAGGGGTTCCTGATTAAGTGTTAGTTGTTAGTTGTTATGGGTTTGGAGTGTGAATATGTTACATGGGAAAGGTAATGTTTGGACATCAGTTGACACATGGAGCATTGGCAGCCTGTGCTTATTCCAGTCTCAGTGCTTTCTCTTTAGGCAGGTTGAACCTCCGGATCCCCCAGGTCTTCCCAGTTGTATGCTGGCTAGTAAGAGCTCCGTTTCACCAGAGTGATATGTTATTTAGCCAGTTATAGAATATTTGAGCGAAATGCAAATTTATTACATGTGGGGCTGTAGATCATTGCGATTCATGTCTGTTTCTTCCTCTACCCTTTTCCTTTTTCAGACTAAGTACCTGGAAGTGCGGCTTTTACTCACAGTTTAATAGCTGCACACACTTAGTTCAATCAAAGAATGGGAACCCTTAACCTTGCAAGCCCTTGAAATTGGCCCCTGTGACAGAGCTGTCTTCATGTTGTTGTCTACCACTAAAAGGAAAAAGAAAAAAAAAAGATGTGTAAGTGCTGGGTGCACACTTGACAAAGGCCAGATTTTAGTGTTTACCTCTTCTAGATTGCTGTTGGTGCACCAACACATTCCCTCCCTTTCTTGTGAATACTTGAAGTGCTGCAGTCTATCTCTCTCCTATAGCTATCTCTTCCTCGGCGCATCCTCTTTAGCAAGGCTGATCAACTTAATTAGTACACTGCAGAAATCAGAGAAAGATCAAAGTGTGAATGAGACCAGGGGAGGGATGATAAAAGAGACATTTACATTTTAGTTTCAATTTTAATGAAACTTTTCAGGTAAAATACATAAATAAAAAAAGAAAGAGGGAGTGCAAAAGTGAGAGCGATCACACTGTGATCATAGAAAGGAAATGTATACAGAGAGTGAGAGAATTAGAATGATAATATGTGCTTCCAATGCTACATTCTTGAGTTTCATAAAAATCAAATTTTGGAGTAAAATAAATAGTTTTTCACTGAAATCCCACCACTAATTTCACTCAGCAATCCCTTTGCATGCATCTTATCCAAACTGGTTCACAGAGAAGCTGCTAAAGTGATACTGTAGCTGTCATTTTAAAGACTGTTATTGCTTTAGCAATGTGGAATTTTCTGAGCCTTCCCCTGATAATTGTGACTGATATCATCTTACTTACAACATGTTTTTCTTTTGAAAAACATGTTGTAAGTAAGAAAAATAAAGAAAGCTGATTTTTTGTTGTTGTTCTGAAGGCTCATTTTTTATTTTTCATCAAAACATTTGCAACATAATGGTGTCCTTTTCTCATATGAACTATTCCATATTAACACTGTCAGCATTGTGTGATCGAAGCAGAGGAGGTTCTGTTGCTCTTCATGGATCATGTTTTATCTGCTGGTGATGAAAGTCAGCCTCATTTTGTGGGTCCTAAATAGGCCTGAGACCAAAATCATACAAAAAAGAAACACTGAAAGGTAATTACTCACGAAACAGCCTTTTGAAATTATTTAGTAAAACTAATGTGTCGTGGCTATTAAGTTAAGGCCATGTGTCACAGCGTACGAGAGCTTTTATTTCTGTGTCATATGTTCTTTCTCTGCCTTTTCCCTCCCTTCCCCTTTCCCTCTTTTGATGATCCGTCCTTCACCAGATTCGCTTTTTTTTTTGCCGGACTTTTTGTCATCCTCTCTGGATATCTTTTGTCTCGCTCTCTCTTCCTACTGCCCTTAAAGGCCCATTAGTCTGCCTAACTACACTGTAATTACCAGAGTTATGTATTCAATGTGTGATCATAGTGCCAACTTTGTCCTGCAAGTCTCTCTCTGACTGACTGTCTGACTGCTCAGGAAGACACAGCGATCCCTTGTGCATTATCATTTATTTACACTTCATGTGCTCATTTCTCACTTCCTCCTTTTCCTTTTCTAGCCCTTTCTCCAACTGATTTTTTTTGTCATTCTTCCTCACTTGTTGGCTCTGTCTTTCTTCTCTTTGCCCTCTGCTGATTATTTTCTCTCATCATCTCTCTTTTGGCTTCTGCCTCAGCCTTCCTCTGTGTCTCTCCAGCACCTTTGCCCCCTCTCCCTCTCTAATCTTTTCCAAATGCTTCTGTGTTATCAGCTAACCACAGAACCATGCTTTGGGCACCCTTTGGTGTTAACCCAAAAACAATGAAATTAAGTGTTTTGTAAAGGATCTTTAATTTTCCAGCAAGGCTTCCCTGATCCCTATCCAGTGCTCTAGTGTCTCCTTTTCAAGCAAATCCCAAAATAGGAAGGATGAAAACTCCATGCTCTCTCATTGTCCTCTGAAGATTTTGGCTATACAAACTGCAACAGCATTGCATAGAAGTCTATTAAATCAAATAAAGTTATGGCCTTGAAAAAATACTACTACTAATAATAATATAAAGAAAATGTAATTACAGTAAATACAATGATACATCTGCACACATTTGTGCCAGAGTGCATATTCTTCTTGTCAGAGCGTGAGTCAACCACAGGTTTTTGTCACCACTTTTTATACAGCTGAGTCAGACTGTGTAGGCTTCTGGTTTTTGTTTTTTGGGTTGTTTTTTTTTTTTTGCTCATCAGGATGTCCTTGTGCCTTGTTATTAATTTCCATGAAGCCAGATATTTGTCATGTAGCAGCTGCGTATGCGATCAAAGTCGTATCTTTATACCAAGAATTGCTCGGCATAAGGTGAAATTGTTACTTCTCAAGGAGTCTGTCTCTAACTGCAGTCTGTGTTGCTCAGGTTATTTTTGATAGCCCTTACAATCTCCTGAAGTGGTTGAAAGTTGAAGCAGAACATAAAAGTTAAAGCCAAGTAACAAGAATGAAAGTAGCACTTTCAAGGATAATAAAAAGCAATCTTTGCACAGTGTGTTCCTTGAAGTCTTGAAAAAAAGAAAAATGGCTTTGTCTGGTTGTCACACCTCAGATTCCCTCAAAGATGTACGTGTTGAGAACACTGTAAGAGAGCCTGGTTCTCAGTGTGTGTGTGTGTAAGTGTGGGTGGGTGAGTGTGTGTGTGGCAGTGGGGTGGGGGGGTCTTTTTAAGCAGACAAGCTTAAAGCATGGTTAATTTTAATATCAGCAAAATCCCTTAAAAATGAGGCATTAATGCAGCTCACCATATGTCACTACAGATGTTGATATTAGATTATAGATTAAGATAAATGTGCTGATGATGGCTCCCGTGCATGCCTGCCGCATAGAACAGAATATAAAACGACAACTGTTCTCAGTGCGACTGCTCAGATACGTCCTAACTAATGAACTCTGGTTCCTTTTTCAAATTTGGTAAAATGGGATATGAAATTCATGCATCACGGGTGTTTTGTGGGAAGTATTAAGATCCTTTAATAAAATGAAAGTTTGGTGTTGCTTCTTTGATCAATATTTTGATCTATTACTTAATCTTGAAATTTGTTGTACCAGTATCTACCTTTGTTGCTATTGAATGTTTTAATTATATATTATATAAATAGAAAGAGATCCAAATAGTATTTGGGATTCAAGTGCATGACAAATGAAGAAGTAACAGGCCAAAAAAATTATCTGCGGCAGATGAATAACATCTGACAATATCTGAAAGGAAACAGCAAAAAGAAATCCAGCAAAGACCTGGCACAGGACCTGAGAGGTGCTTCTGGCCCTTCAGTTGATCCTTGTACTGTTTGCTGTACAAACATTACATGGATCAACTGGTGGCTATCGAGAAGCAATTCTTACCTGAGTAGAAAAACACACAATGGAACACTATCTGTGGATGGGCCTCCCTAGAGCCCAGATCTCAACATTATTGAAGCCGTGTGGGATCATTTTTACAAAGAGTGGAACAAAAGGTAGCAAACACAAAATAGAAGAGGTTTAAATTTCCTTCAAGAAGCCTCGGGATCTATTCCCGAAGACTGCTTAAAGAAATCCCAAGAAAGTTTGTATAAGAGAGTTCAGGCTGTGCTGAAAAATTAAAAGGTGATCTCATACCAAATATTAACATTCAAACATCATTAGAATTGTACTCTGCACAACTCTAATGAGGTCTGTTTTTGCCTCATATACTGCATTTCCATTTATGTGAGTGGTTCAAGACTTTTCAATAGTGTTGTAGTTATTGTCCTTCGGTGGTATACTTGAGGCCACACGATGCAACTTAACTCCTAGATATTTCTTTAAAGAAACTTCGCTTTGCTGTATCCGTATTTTGGCTGATTTTAAACAGGGAGATTTCCGCCGACTTTCACTCACTGCAGTCTGCTTCTTGTGTAGCTGTCCGTGGTGCTGAAACCAGACTCAAAGCTTACATTTTGTCTCTCTGTGCTGAAAAGAAACTGTATTTCCTGTTCTCCACTCTTGAAAGCTAAATGAGGGTGCTCTTTTTCTCCCGACTCTTTGTAAAAGTTCTATGGTTCTTTTTTGTTTTGTTTGTGGTTTTCTGTGTGTTGTGTGTGAAGCCAGGGGGTGAAGGAAAGCGCTTTGTCCAGCTTCAATCCTCAACAGATGGTGTTAATGCATTTATCAAAGGACAGGTTCACTCTCAACAGATTTTGACGAGCCTTTCTCAGTGTTAATGCCTTTCTTTCATTATTCCAAACCTAACGTGTCATTTTGCACTTTGTGTTATTCATATTTACTCCAAGCGCTTTCAGAGGCCAAATAAAACTGAACTATTATGTAAATGTACTGTAAATGACTAATTTAATACTATTCTTTGCTTGAGTTAGTGTTAATTGATTTTTGTTATCATGCAGGTGAGGTACACTGTTGGGAAATGTATTTAAAAATAAAGGGAAATGAACTCAAATGCCACATATATCGTCTAACTCTTTGCATGTCTGTCTTCCCCCCCGTTTTTGTAATTTCCTCCAGTGGTGCTGCTGAATTCTAAAGAGACTCAAGCAGAGCTCGGCTGGACGTCCTATCCCCCTAATGGAGTAAGTATAGTTGTATTTTTCATTACCTGCATGTTTCATGTTTTTTCGTTTGTAGACGCATTGTAGACGCACCTTTTCTTCACTTTGTCCCCAGTGCTGAGCTCATCATTATCATTAATCATTGGGACTAATCCAGGCTACTATATAGCAGTGTTCAAAGCAGCTACACAGATGTGCTGCCACAGATAAATGGCCTTTTGTGACAATCGATTTGGTCTGTAAAACCCTTTGCACTAAGTTATGACTGCAAGATAAATGCAGGAGCACTTTTGCCAGAGCAGTTTGTCACCCATGTGTCACCTGCAAGTTGGCCTTTCCATGCACAGACACTTGATAAGTCTATTATATGAATAACATCACTGTTTTTAAATGTGCGTTGTTTAGCGTAGAGGTTGCTGAAGCACTCGTGTTTGAGATGACTGCTGCAGTACGTGCACCACTATGCATAAGAATAATGTGCCTGTGTGATTCACCTACATGTCCCAGTAGAAGTGATAGAGAACACACTGCACCCACTTTGATATAGTCACCTTGACAGGAGAGGGGCTGATCACATTACCATTGGAGATAATCCATTTCTACTGTTTTGCTTTGTGCACGTTTCTGTATTTATGAGAGAGGGAGAGCAGTTCATATTTGCTGCTCAGTTCACTTTCAATTCTGTCAAGAGCGCCTTGGTAATTCAAATAGTGACATGGAGTCGTAATCATTCATCTGATGGATAAATTACATATTTGATTAAGTTTTTCTCGCTCTTCCAGACAGAAAGTAAATCAGAAAAACAACCTTTGCCCTACAGCAAACTATAAAAAACATTCTTAGAGTGCTGAGAGGAGTTAAAACTTTTAATTCCTCAAAAATTAAATAAAATAAATTTAAAAAATAAATAAAATGCTACATTATTGTATGGTTCCTCACCTTAAAGGGAATACTTGTGACCCCTTCCCAATGGCTGAAATAGCCAGGCTGTGCACATACACCGGATCTTTTTTACTACTACCATTTCTTCTAAAACAACTACTATTAATAATAACAATAATCTTTTGTTAGCAAACAGGCCAATAATTATCAGTTATTTGGATCAATATTTAGACAAAACAACCTTACTCTATTCAGCAAGGTAGACAGAGTTCTTTAGAACAGAGAATCTCTGTCAGTACCAATGTGTAGTATCAATAATTTACGCAACATCAAAGCTGCAAAAAAAATAAAAAACTATCTGTAGGCTGAAGGCCAGCTAACAAAGCCCTTTAATTAAGCCTGCTGTGTCTCTTCTTCTAAATTCATTTCTTGTGAATAAATCTGAAGACTGTGGGAAGAAGTGTTTATACAAACATTTAACACAAATGCCATTAGTTTAAGTGCCAAGCAGGCTGAGATCAAAAGAAAGTGACTAAGGTCTGACCCACAGTTGCTGAAACACCACTTAAGACTCATGATGACTGAGCCTGTTCATTATGTCATTGTGTGACGCTATTAGACAATCTGAGAACCAATGATTTTTATTTCAAACACCCACTCATCAGATTATGTCATTACACTGTTAACCTGAACTTACTCACTCCTATTTGTGTTTCTATTTTTTCTGCTGTCTTTTAACATTTTTATCATCTGTTTCTTGTTGTTATTTTTCTTCTTGTCAGTCCTTCATGTTATCACTAAGCTCCTTGCAGCTTTTTACGGTTTGTAAAATGCAGTATGTCTCTTTCCATTCCCATCTTCCTTTTCTTAATCTTTTTTCTGTACCTGGTCATTTAAGGTTTTTGTCTCTCTGCTTTTTCTCCCTCTGCCCAAATCTTTATCTCTACAGTGGGAGGAAATAAGTGGCGTAGATGAGAAGTATAAGCCCATTCGGACATACCAGGTGTGCAATGTGATGGAGCCCACGCAGCAGAACAACTGGCTGCAGACGGGCTGGGTGGCACGCCGAGGTGGACAGCGCATTTTTGTGGAGCTCCAGTTCACACTGCGTGACTGCAACAGCATTCCTGGTGTAGCAGGCACCTGCAAGGAGACCTTCAACCTCCTGTATGTCGAGTCAGACAGGGACCTCGGGGGTGTGACCCGAGAGGACCGCTATACCAAGATAGATACCATTGCTGCCGATGAGAGCTTCACGCAGGGTGATCTTGGTGAGAGGAAGATGAAGCTGAACACAGAGGTGCGCGAGATCGGCCACCTCAATCGTAAAGGCTTCCACCTGGCATTCCAGGATGTCGGTGCCTGCGTGGCACTAGTGGCTGTGAGGGTTTACTACAAACGCTGTCTCGCCACCGTCCAGAACCTGGCAGTGTTCCCTGATACAGTGGCCGAGGCAGCGTTTGCCACGCTTGTAGAGGTGCGCGGCACCTGTGTTAACAACTCCGAAGTTGACACAGACAGCCCTCCCAGGATGCACTGTAGCGCCGAAGGTGAATGGCTGGTGCCTATTGGGAAGTGCAGCTGCAGCGCCGGTTATGAGGAGGGACACAGCAGCTGTGAAGGTAAGAGAATGGAAAATCAGATAGTGGGTTGTGTGGATACATGAATAAGAATGCAGCAAATACAAGCAGCAAGAAAGGAATTGTGTCGGAAATGAACTAAAGCAATAAATACAGAATAATAAAGAATAATAATAAAGAATAATAAAGAAAAGAAATAATTATCAATGTTTTCATGTATTTAAGCACTTTGATAGAATACTATGGACGAACAGCGAGCAAGAACACAGCAGGAAAAACAATTTTTAACACAACTTGGTTTGAAGTTTTGCTAGAAACTGGTGTCAGTGTGTTGAATGGCACATACAAAATACAGCAAATAATTGCATTGCAATCAAAACTGATGATTTGTATGCAAACTAAGTGAAACTGGTGAAATGATCCCATTGCATTGGCATTTTTTTTTTCGTGTGTTAAATGGCACTGCCACCTGCGTTAGAGCCAATCCAAATCCAAATTACATTGGAGGTTCAGGTAGATATTGCTAGCAGCAGCAAATATTGTAAAGCTGTGTAGTTCTGTTGAAGATATAATCAGTTAAAAAGACTGTGAAACTGACATTACCTTTAAAGTAAGTAATATTCAACGAGAGACTTGAAGTGACTTAACAGGATGAGGATTTTTGCAGCAAAACCAGGAGGGTGCAGAGAAAGGAAGAAAAAAGGAGAGAAGTTTGTGAGGGCGATAAAGTTGAATGGCATTAGAAGATGAGAAAGGCGAGGCTGATCTGTATTAAGAGACACACAGAGATACGACAGATACTGTAAGAGTGAACGAGGGAAAGGGAATAAGTGCAGGTGAGCAAGGACAGAAAGGAGAAATCAATGTTAACGAGTGTTTAGACAAGAAGAACGATCCGCAGTGGTCATGTTTTTAGAGGGCAGACAATAGAAGTACAAAGACACCTTTCTCATTCGTTTTCAAACCGTGCCTGCATTTGTTCTATACTGACAGTGCCATTGATTGTGAGGATCTCGAGTTGTCAGAGATGTTAAAATATTTCGTGTTTATGTCCAAATGTTGCCCCACATATTGGCATTTGAGGCGTGCTGTGTGTACCGTGAGTATGAGAAGTGCGAAGAGCCTGGTGTGTGTGAATGTGAACACAATGACTTTGTGTACTGTTTCTTCAGAAGGCCGTGTCCCAAGTCTCAAGCTTGGCAACACATTTTTCTTTCATGAGGCCTAAATGTCCCGATTAACACACAGACACACCTACATGAAGTGCTGTCATTGGAAAGCTAGCGGGTGGTTTGATGTGTTGCTTTCTGACGTAAACTGAAACGGACAGTATTGCGATCTTTTGTCACAATTGCTCATATAATAGCAGCAGTTTGAACGCCTGACTCTCGCTGTTAGTTTTCACACCCCATCTTGGAATTATTGTGCAATGCGATGTGGGTGTTTGGAGTCACTTGACTAGACTGCAATGTGCAGTAATGGGACAGTAATTTAGTAGACTGTTGAACTCACTGCGGTGATCTCGTATTGATCGCTGCAGTGAGTTTTTATTAAAAATGTATTGATTCTGTGTTTTTGATTCACATTAGTAATTTACAGCAGCGTGTTTGTATTCCAAAGTGAAGCTCATTGTGCTACTAACTAAAATATATAGGAAATAACAACATAGCTGAGATTAAAAGGTTCTGTGAGTCTGTCCATGAAAAGTCAAAACCTTACTTGGATTCATTTTGACTGGTGTCCACTTCAAGGTTGTCTCTGTCTGAAGCTCTGCACAGCTTCCGGCGCTCCTGCTGTTTTCAGGCCATTTCCTTGAAGTCTCATTCTGACCACTTCCCTGTGCACGTCTTCTTTTCTGTGTCAAAGCAGCACGCCTTTAGCTATACTTTCATTTTGGGGAAGAAGTCAGGTGAGCAACAGTTTTTGTTGCCGTGGCCATGAAACCCATCACGTTCGGGGTCGTTTTGCAGTAAGTGTTCTCCCTCAGACACCTCGGGATGTCGATGACCTTGTGCATTACCTGTGGACTTGTACATCGGATGATCTTCCAGTGAAGACTGCTGTTTTCTCATCTAAGTCATAGCAGGGACATAATATTTTCTTAACCGTAACATTTTGTGGTATGATTCTACCATATGGCGCTTTTGGAATGCTTTCATTTAGTGGGATTTAACAACTGATACTGTAATTCAATCACATATCCTGTCTGTCATTGTAAATGATAGGCCGTAACAATATTAACTTTATGAAGTTTCTGCCAACAAGCGTTCCCTGTGTTGTTCTCTGTAAAAAACCTAGCTGTTTAGAGGAACCAATAGTTAAGGAAAAAAATCCAGTAGAAATAGTATTAATAGTAAAGTTGATGATAAGTCGTGCAGAACTTTGGCTGAGTTGCACATTTTCTGGTTCTGCAGTAATGGTTTGACAGTTGGAGCTGAGAATTGTTTAATGATATTGGCAGTTGGGCCGTGTGCAAATAAAGTATGTGTTGCTTGTCCTGCTTTTTGTAATTACTGACAGTGCTTTTTCGACAATAAAATCTTCGCCGCGGACAGAAGAATCTGACTAATGTACAAACCAACAGAGAAACCCGGAGGAGAATAACAATGTGGCAAGGGGAAGCACCACGAAGATGGATCAAGAGAGAAAGCAGTGACAGGAAACCAACAAAAAAAAGTAACATTTTAAAGGAAAAGAAGGAGTAAAGGGAGAATAGAACATGTCAGGCATGTTGCCAAAAGAGCAAGCAGACAAGGACAGTGAGTCTCAGTGATGGCACAGAAAAGCCAGCGAGTCCAGAGAGACTCGGAGAGAGAGAGAGACGTTTTAGACTGCTTCTGTCGGTGCTCAACCTTGACTGGGTGCAGTTTAGCAAGTAACTGTGTGGTCCACTAGGTGATAGAGAATGTCATTATCCATGAGAGTGGTCTGCTGACACACACACACACACACACACGTTCCCTGTAGTGCCTCTTTCCTCACTTCAGCTGTAATGGTATGAATATGCAGCCAAAGCCCAGACATCTCCCACTGCACCAGAGCTATTGATCAGTTGTAATGCTCCACTAAACTGAGGAATTGCGCTGGGACTGCTCATACACACTTATACTAAGGACACATCTCATATCTACACAGCAGACGCACACACACGCACACACTTTTTTTTTTTTTAAATTTCATTTTGTGTGTCGGAGAAAGACGTCGGGTCTCCATTTGCGCCTCATAAAAATGGATAGTGAGATTACAGAAGTTTTTTGTGCGCAAGGACATTTGGGTTTATATATGTGTCACAATCATCCTCATGCACATGTCCTTCAAGAATATGCATGAGTAGCTGCTGTGAAGTACAATAAAAAAAGAATGCAAAGTAGTATATCGCAACCAACACAACAAAGATGTGATCTTTGAACAGATTCCCGTGTACGTTTGCATACAGTGTTCACAGGTTCTATGTCTTATTTACTCCTGAGCGTAATTGTTTAACTGAGTGAGTGAAAATGCACTAAGTGTCTCAGTCCCGGTCAATAATATTGAAGAGCCAGTGAGAAGCTACTGATAATGGTGTAAACAGATAGTGCAGTGCAGTAGGGAAGAGGATTATTACCTCGTGCTCTGTAAGGGTCACAGAAGACTTAAGCAATGCTGGATTACTTCAGATTATGGCTTCTGCTGTCATAATTCTTTTTATAAAGTTTTTACCTAGGAAGTGTAGGTATTAAAGGACATTGCTATTTAACTTAATTTAACAACAACAACAAAACAAAACAGCAAAAGAGCAAATTTGTTATTTGTAGTGTAAAGCGCTTTGGGGTCCTTAGGGACTAAGTAAAGCACTATACAAATGCAGGCCATTTGTCCAGCCATGTGGTGGCTCTCATTTGGCTTTCATGTCTCCAGTTCCACTACTTTTTGTATCAAAACTGAATGAATGTGTAATTATAGAAAACCTAAAAAAGAAAAAAAAATGTGTGTGGTGTTGAAGTCGTCTCTTACAACTGAGTTACTACCAAGTATCTCTAGGATGAAAAGAGGAGTCCTTGGTGTTTAAGATGTAGGTCATGCAACTAATCCCCTGTTGCTCAGAGGACCGCAAGACTGCTGTGGTGCTTGTGAAGATGAGTGTAAATACGAGGAACTTAGAGTATGTGTCCACTTTGCTTCCTCGTGAAACACATGAAAGGCCAAAAAAGGAGAGTGGGTTTAAAAACCAGAGTGGTAGCACGACTTGGATGTGTACATCTTGACCCTGTGTGCATTAACAAGTCATACACGCGTTGTGAGGAGCACACATATGTTCTTCAATCTCATTATGAAAAGCCATCAGCAGGAACAGACCAGGGGGCAAATAAATTACGTAATATTTTACCTCACAAGTGGTGTGTTTCATGTACATGTGTAATCGTGTGGGGTTATTTGCGTGTGTCTCTGTCACACTCATGAGCTCCATCCTGTTCTAATTAAGGCAGGCTGCTCTTTCTATATAATTACTGAGTTTGCCTCATGCCTTCAGCGGATTCTCTTATTATCTTTGTTTGCTGCTCCACAATCCAGCTCCATCACATTCACCACCCTGCTATTCCTTCCTATTGCTCTCCTTCCCTCCGTAATTTACTACACGCCATCCTTCTCCTCCCCTTTCCCCCTCATGCACCTTTATTTCCTTCTCCTGTTTACCCCCCATGCGCTCCCTGTGCTGCCAAAGAAGTGTATACTTAACTTCTATCTCACTGATCAGAGCAACACTTAACAACTTCCTCCAAAGAAACTGTTTGCGTTCTTTCTCCACCTCTACCTTTTTCCTTTTTTTTCCTCCCTCTGTGACTTTCTGGTTTATATCTTGTCTCTTTTCAATATTTCCTGTCAACATTCTGCTTTCTCTCTCTCCAGCTCTTGTTTCATGCCCTCCTGGGGCGACCATGTGGCAGGGTAAGATGGGGTGAAGCAGGGCGAGGCAGGTTAACAGGCTGAAATCTGCTGGTGAAGCTTGGAGATTTATCCGATGCGTTTGTACAGGGCGGTGAGCGAGAAAGTGTGTGTGTGTGTTTGCACGCTCAAATTTGGCACCAGTAGCCAATCATATGTTTCCAAAGTCGCTCCCTCTGTTGCAGTCATCTTCCCCTCTGTCTGTTGTCACTTCTTGTCATGTCCTTATCAGCCTTCCCTATTTCTTTTTGTCTCAGACAGAAGTCTTGTATTCTCTTTCTTTTACTTGTATTTGCGTAGCTTTCCAGTCCTTCTAAGTCGCCAATGATTTGCAACCGTATCATAACCTTTATGATGGAGAATCTTTCCCACTTTCCATATTCATGTTTTTGACTCATCATTCATTCTCCTTTTGTCTTACATTTTGTTATCTTTATACTAGCTCTTCTTGGCTAGGTGCCACCCCTGCCCATCTGGTCTCCCCTCGCTATCCTTCTCCATCTTTCTCCTTTCCAGCCACGTCACCCGCTACTGTTAGTCATTTCTCTCCCCCAGCTTTCATTTTAAATAATTCACATTCTCCTGGGAGAAAGACAAATGTGTTCTTTTGAGCCAACCATCTGATGTATTTATTTTGCTGGACACCCATACAACAAGTGGGCAAAGAGCACAAATACACACCCGTCAAACATTCACACACTAATAGAGAACATTCCCACATAGACATACAGGCATCTATGTGTGTGCTTGTTTACAAAAGTACCATTAAAATGTCCCTTGGATATTGAAAATGTGTGCTGGAGGGAGGCCAAGCACTCGCTATTCATTCTTCCCCTGCCTTACTTCACCTAGGGAGAATGAGGAAGGAAGGAATCAAGTTGGGGGGGAAAAAAAGAGGGCATTATAGATGGAGGTGAAAATGTATTTTTTGGGGGGGGGGTTT
>VUQG01018623.1:44533-57033 GCA_015106755.1 Etia nguti
AAAGAAATTAGTTTTTGAAAAATAAAAAAAAAAAAAAAAAAAAGGCAAAACATCTGTAAGACTGAAAAGTGAGTTGCCTTTTAACTTAAAGTTTTGCTATCCTTCTGAATGAGTAAAAACCTTGATGTATGATTATCTTTAAAATTCAGTTCACTGCATTTTTTTTTAATAAAAGTAAATCTTCACCAACCTGCACTGCTTAATTATGTTTCAAGGCAAACGTTTACATTGTGCGTTTGTATGTGATGAGCTGTGCAGCCATCCCTGTTTGAATCTACCCTGCGTATCTATGTCTGTGTATGCCGGCTGTTGTCTCTGTATTCACAGCTCGACAGAGGGGCCTGCCATGAGGACAGAGTGCCCGCCCCCCCTGGCTCCACAGTGCGCCTGGCATGCCAGCCTTTGCCAGCTTAGCTCTCCATCCCCCTGCCTTCCTTGTTTTGCTGTCGTTCGTCATCACCCTCCCTGTCATGCGCCCTCTTTTCTACAAACTGATACGCGTTCACACGACTCAACCCACATACCGCTGAAATGGATGGCTTTTCCAGGGACACCTGTGCCGCTGCGCTCCAAATACAACACACGTAAATGCACACGCCCACACATATCCATGTATGTGTACATTAAGATTTCTTGGGCATGTGCATTTGCATATCCATATACTGAATGCATGGATCCTCCCAAGCACTCACAGATATAAACAACACTACATATGCATGCTCAGACATGGGCTTACTCCCACTCCCTCACAGGCTCATGTGTGTTATTTGTCCGTAACCCACTCCATCTGTTTCTGCCTTCACGCCTAACTAAGGCCTGTTTATCACTCGGCACACTCACGCACGCACACTCTCATTGTTTTGATGTGTAATCATGTGCGGTTCCACAAACACCTGTAGTCCTTATATTAACCAGACAACCCATAATCCTCTCGGATGGACAGGCTCATTACACTCAGATGCTCACACATCACTGAGCAAAAGCCATAAATCTAGACGTACACTTTGGCTAAATCTAATTTTATATTCTGGTAGAGTTATGAGGGATTTTGTCACACTGGCAATAATTGTTTCATGCTCTCTTTACACACATGGACGTGCCCCTTGATCATTCGCTTTCTCTCCCTGAAACACGCACACAAATGCTCACAGTGGGGAAAAGTGTGAAGTGATTGGCATCCTGAGGGGAGTGTTATGGGTGACATTTCCACTGTGTAGTGGTACTGAGGTCTCCTGCAGGGCCTCTGGTCCAATTGGCACATTGAGAGATTGAGGGCGTTAGGTGGGTGGAGGTTCCAGAGAGAGAGGGGCCACTAAGGGAGGGAGAGAGAGAGAAAGACACAGGGTTACTACAGCTCCATTTTATCCTAATATCAAGCTTGGGCTCTGTAAATGAGTTAGAGAAAAATGACTTTGGATAGGTTTATACCCGTAGTTTTTCAAAGATATTCCAAATAATAATAAACTGAACTCTTCATATCAAGAGGACACTCATTTAAAAAAGGGAAATAGTGCTTAATTGCATATCAGTTTTAGTCTAAAGCTATTTGCAACTTGAAATTTATGTTTGACGATAACCACCATAAACAATCGCTTACACTAGCCGTTGTTGATACTGTACTGAAGCTCAAACATTTTCCCTCATAAACTGTAAATCACAGCTGCCCACAGATATAAACAGAAGCTGATAGATGACACTTTGAAAATGTAAAACTTTTGTGTTGATGAGGTTTAAATTTCTGTGATGTCCTAAAACCCACGAGGAACAAAGAGGAAAACTGGTCACACAGTCTGAATAGATTAAGTCGAGTCTTTTCAGGAGTGTCTCTAAAGCACTGAAGCAAACAAAACTCCATCTCGCTCTCTGCTGTTTCTTTAGCTTTATCTCATGCCATTTGTTCACAGTCATCCCTGTTCTTGCGTGTTACTTTTTTTTTTAACCTTTTTTTTTTCTATTTTATCTCCCTTTCCATCAAATAAGAAGGTGAATCAAACAAACTCTTATCATAATTTAATCTTTCTTAGGAAAATGTAAGTTCCTACATTCCTCGGCAGTAATCACTTTATTCAGTGGTCATTTCATCTAGCTGAAGATCTTAACATTGTCTGTAAACAGAAAGAAAATTCCAACATTAACCAGCATATATAATGGGCATTATCACTTGTAATCAGTCCCATAGATATGGCCAGCAGGGGCCCTCCTCCATCTCTCAGCAGGCTGAGTAGAAAGTAATCATCCACTGTAATCAGTGATCAACAGAAAGTAACCCAATTATGTAGGAGACACTTAAACCTCTGGTTGTAAAAATTGCGGTAATATAGACAATAGGGCTTTATAACAGGAGGTTCCACAGTCAACTGTTAGTGGTATTATAGCAAATTGAAAGCGATTGGGAACAACATCAACTCAGCTGGATCACGAAGTGCTAATGCAGGTATTGCAAAGAGGTCCTCAACTTTCTGCAGACCTCCAAACGTCATGTGGCCTTCAGATTAGCTCAAGAACATTGCTTAGAGAGGTTCTTGGGTTTACATGGCCGAGCAGCTGCAACCAAGCCTTACATCACCAAGCGTGTCAGGTGCTGTGGTGTAAAGCACTCCACCACTGGACTCTAGAGCAGTGGAAACGTGCTCTCCGGAGTGCTTCTCAGTTTGACAATCTGATGAACGAGTCTGGGTTGCCAGACTCGTGGTTGCCAGGTAACCGTTTGACTGCACTGTGCGAAGTGAAGTTTGGTGGAAGTAAGACAATTTAGTGGGGTTGTTTTTCAGGAGTTTGGCTGGGTTCTTTAGTTCCAGTGAAAGGAACTCTTATTGGTTCAGCATACGAAGACATTTTGGACAATTTCATGCTCCCAACTCTCTGGGAACAGTTTGGGGATGGCCCATTCCTTTTTCAACATGACTGCGCACCAGTGCGAGTTTGGTGTTAAAGAACTTGACTGAACTGTACAGAGTCATGACCTCAACCTGGCAAGAACACCTTTGGGATGAATTGGAGAGGAGAGTGTGAGCCAGGACTTCCTGTCCAACATCAGTGTCAGACCACACAGCTGTTATAGCTGCAAAAGGTGGGCCAACATCATATTAAACCCTATGGACTAAGAATAGGATGTCACTCAAGTTGTATAAAAGCAGACAAGCAAATACATTTGGAAATATAGTGTACTTTGGTAAGTGAAGTTTTTCAACCCACTAGTGATCTTTTGCTCACCCAATCTAAGTAGTTTTGATGTCCAAACCTAAACAAACAGTGTGCAAAAATGATAGTAGATTAGGGTAGTTGTTAAAAATGAAAGTAAAAGCTGAACAAAAGTGAAGTCGTTAAGTACAGGTCTTGAACTCCTATATGGTTGAGAGTCTTGCAGAATATGTCTCCACTTCCACGCCTGCCTCTTAATGTAGAATTTTATTGCTGTTTTTAAACCTGAAACACACTTAATATTTCCCTTCAGGGAGATTAAATGACCACCCCTTAATGAGGTAATGACTGTCTGCTTACCTCACTTACACTTTGGCTAAGATGTGCTCTCCTGGAACCCGTAAATCCAGGCTTCATATAGAAAGCTGTCCATGACAAGAGTACATTTAAACAATATTTACAAACAACAGTGGAGTTTTCACCTGTTTTCAGGGTGCATTTGACTCCCCCCCCCGGTTTCTCTCCATGTCTCTTTGTGTTGTGTTACTCACCATCCAGAACAATGTAAATCTACTGTTGAATTAGTTATTTTCCCTCCCTATCATCCATCACACACGACACACTGAGAGGGCGGAGTGCGCAACAGTGAGAGACTGCGTGGTGCAACGAACCATCGCCATGTTTACACAGATTGAAAAATCAGACCCGGGGAAAACACAAGTTCAAACATGTGTGTTCATGTACTGTGTTTTTTTGCCGCGCAACACACAAAGACAAATACAGACTTGCATCTTGTGAAATGCATCTTTGGTTGACCATCTCATGCGCAATATACACACGTACGCAGAAATTGTACATTGCAGCGTTCTGTGTATCTGGCGTTGTCTTCTTTTTGTGTGTGTGGGGTTTTTTTTTTTTTTTCAAGGTTAGGTTTCTTTAAACGTGTTTGGTGCAGTGGACTGTTTTCCTGTGTCTTTAATGTTTTCTGCAGAATTTCAATGCTCCTGCCCGTTACACATGGAAGCTTATCCACAAGATGTGTGTACACATCACAGTTGACTGATCATACACTTTACCTTTAGTTTTTTGGGCTGTGCTTTATATGTCATCTGTATATGCTATTTTGGCACCGAAAAACCACAAGGTGAACACACACACACACACACACACCTAAAGTCAACGGTTTGTATGTCATGTGGTTTTAACTGGCCCTGCCGGCGGTGATGGATGGTGTATTTATGAAGCCCCTTTCCGTGCTCTGGATCAAGGACTCAAAGAATCATCCAGTCTGACGGAGAGAGCGGGATGGGTGGATCAAGGGATGACAGAGGCAAGGATAGAGGGAAGGGGTAAGGATGTATGACTGAAGAGAAAGGGAGACAGCAGAATGGGGGGATTTTGGACGGACGGAGGGGACGGGGAAGGAGAGAAACAGGACTGCCTGCTTGATGGGAAGGTCATAGTCAGCAGGGAGTACTGGAGTCCTGCTGAGCTGGGAACATGTCGTACAAACACACACATACAAGTACAATTTCTTTTTATCAAATTGGGGAAAAAAAGGTCCCGCATCTTCTGTCACCAACTGACATTCGTTAGTTTCCAAAATGCGTGAAAGATGCATCAGTTAAACATTAGACAACACAACGAGTCAGCTTGTTATAAAGATGCATTAATGTGACGGATATTTATTGTCTCAACAATACACTTTGCAGCACATTCAGTCTTTACCATCCTAATGCATGCACATGCTTGCATACGCATCCACTTGTGTGCAAAAGCAGCCTTGCTTCTTATCGTTTTTTATTTGTCTCTCTGGTTTCGTCTCATCCAGCCAGCTTCATCTATTCTGTGTCGTTATTCTCATTTGGCACGAGGATAAATCTCATCCCAGTTTATGAGGCAGCAGTTGTAAGCCAGATAGAGGTAGACAGTAAACTATTAGACAGAAAGACAGATGGCCAGAGGAGGGACGGACAGCAAAAACAAGCAGACTAGCTGTTAAGTGTTTATATGAATAAGCAGGCAGGAAGACTGACAGACACATTTGGTAGCTGTTAAATCAAAGAAAAAACAGTTTGCAGGACATGTTGACACATTGGAGATGGAATGGAAATACTGGAATTTTAAATTCACAAGCATATCAGAAGTACAGTAGATTTAGAGCCTTAGATATTGTTGTTTTAGCTGACGATCCAAGAACCCTTTGCAATTTTTTTTTTCTGTTATTTGATAGGATATATATAGTAACTAAGAATTGAGGAGAATTGCCTGAGTGGGTAACATTAACCTCCTAAGACCCGAACTCTTTCATGGCATGCCTTTTTAATTTCTCTTTGCTATTTGGGCTGATTGGGACCTGATGAATGTAAAAACAAAGAATTACCAGATTTTTGTTTTTGAGAAAAATTAGATCCACATATGATGACATTCGTTTTAAATTTCGAGAGAACAGTGTCAGTATAATGTCCTCGTAAGTGGATATCAGGACCTTGTAGCGCAAATTTTGTATTTTGGTCTAGACAACCAAAAATGTCCTAGGAGGTTAAACAAAAATGGACTCAGTCATGGGGCTTGACTGATCTGTTGGGCTCCAGAATTTGAGCCTATAAAATGGCAGATTTGAAAGATTAAGAAAATCTCGCAGAAACGTTAAATAAAATACAAACAAAGTGTTCAAGCAGGACACAAAGTCAAATTCAGCCACAAAGTCAAATTCATCCACAAAGTCAAGCTCGACTACAGTACCAGCAGATCGGTGGTTCTCAATGCCGGCCAATTTCAGCTTATGTCCAAGCCCATGCTGTTCTACACATCCAGCCGGCCACGTTATATAAGGAGTTTCATTTATGCTGTTTTAACCTGCTCACAGTTGTTGCCCATCTGCAACCTGCTTAACATCCTACCTCCACACCAGCTTTCCTGCCTGCTTTGTACAGTATCATCCTGCTACACTCTGTGGAAGGTAAGGACAAATCCCAAACATAATTCAAAATTAAATTATGCTTACATTCTTTAAATTAAAATTAACTATTATTCACATTTAAATTCTGCTAAACTTAAATAACAAAATCTTTTGACTGTAGTGGACTGAAATATAGTTATTACTATATTAATTCAATTCAAATATCATCTATGAGGAAGACTACAAATAAAAATACTTACTATGTAAGTAGTTTATATTTGTACTATTACGTTTCCTGGAAAAGAAATGCAGTTTCTAAAGTTTTTTGTCATTAATTTTGGATACAATTATACAAGTAACACACTTAGACTTATATCCATCATTTTACTAAATTTACTAAAAAAATTAAGATATCCTTCTTTTTTTATCCCTGATTTGGAATATGCTTTGGTTACCACGATTAAAAGTAATGCATGACAAACATATAACATAACGACATAACAATAGCTTAAATGAGTAGAATTGTGTATATCTGAAAAAATTACACTACAAAATGATAAAAACAAATATTGTTACATACTGTTAAATACATGTACTGTTAAATACATGTATTGTTAAATACATGTACAACTAAATACATGTAAATATTATAAAAATATTGAGTAATAATATACAAAATGCAAAATATTTAAAAATCTATTTGTTTCAGATAAAGCTTCAATTTTCTTCCATTTTAGTGAATGAAACAGCAAGGAATAAAAACTTACATTACCTTAGCCAAAAGTTTTGTTGTTTGCAAGCCATACAGTAAGGTATGGGAGTCCAAAGTCAAATCCTGTTCTAGCTGTCACTTGCTAAAGGCAATATTTCTTCATGATTTTCGACAGAGCATACCTGCCTAGCTTTACCGTTTTCTCCATAAGGCTGGCTCTCTGCATGTGGTAACTGCACTTGTCAGGAAGACCTGCAAAAGTGGTAATAAATGAAGTAAGAGCTCCTACTGTCTCCCCTTTATATTTTCTTAGTCCCTCGAGCTGTCCATCTGTACAGGGATGAAGCTGACGCTGGAGAAGATTTTTCAGTGTGCTTTATTGATCTACTGTTATAAGTGAAGAGAGTGACAAGCTGCCATTTAAATTTGCTATTTTCATTTGAGTAATCATCATCTCATAAAATTTTCTGTTCATAGAATTGTACTTTTTTTTTAACACATGGACAAAGAGAAAAGTTGATCTCGGTCAAATAAAGTAGACCCTTACACGAGTAATAAAACATTTTAACCATGTCTTGTGTTAAAGAAAAATGCTTTCATCCACTCGATCTGATCTTTTGATTTGTTGATTTTAAAGAAATTCTTTCCTGCTGCAGGAAACACTGTGCAGGTGCTGCAGGAAACACTGTGCAGGTGCAGCAGATACCTTTTTGTCTGTCTGCCAAACTGCCTGGCTGTCATGGAGGTGATGTCCTCTGTTAGCATAGGACAAATTGACCTGGACCTCAGGGCAGCCTGAGGGGACACTGCTGATTGTTTCTATACTGTCCTCAGTGGCTGTCATCTGCAGAAAAAAGCTCTGCCAGCACATCTTACTTATCCGACAGGGGAGAACACACTCGAGTATTCTGCAAGCACTTTTTTATTTCCAAAGAAATTATGAAGTATTTATATATCTTATTGTTTCTAACTGAAAATGAAATCCTTGAAAAATAGACACAGCATTATAAGACACTGAAAAACGGTATTTGCTTACTTCTCAGCTCTTTACATTAAGTTTTGTATGTCATATGTTATGTCATAACAGTGTATTCTGTTTTTTCCCTGAACTGTAGACCAGGTGTTTTTTTATTGAAATTCACTCACTTGTGCACTTCTGGTCAAAGCATCTTGGAGTATTTAGCAAGTATGTATGTCAAAGCGCAGTTAGTTTAGTGTCACGATTATATGTGCATCTGTGTGTCTTCGGGGAGTCACGTTAGTGGCAAGCCTACTTTGGCGTTCCCTCCATCTGTGTGCTTTGTGCTATAGTTCCCTTGAGGCCCTTACACACTCTCTGATGGCACATCAGAAGCTCCCACCTATAAACACCAGCATCAATAACTTACACCCCTCTCGCTCACTCTCTTTGTCTCTTTCTCTCTCCCTCTCTCTCTGCTGGCTGACTGTTGTTTATATGGCTGTAAAATTCAATTAGGCTGCAGGGGAGTGGGCCGGTCTGCATTACTGCCTGCCAGGGTGACATTTCATTTGCAATGAATCATGGGCCAGAGTAGGACCTGGCCGGCAAGCAGAACAACACTTCTCCTCATATCTGTCCCCTTCTTCTTCTTCTTCTTCTTTCTTTCTGTCTTTGCTACTTCATATACTTTACACCCTCTTTCAGTTGCATGGCACATGAACCATTTTACCCTTTCCTGAGTTGTGACGCTAAAAAAAACCCTTTTGTTTTCTGACTGCCTGTCGTCCAAGAGAACAAACTACGTGTGACAAAGGCAAAGAGGGCAGTGGTGAATCACTGCCTTCTTTGCCTTTCTCCCCTTTATATATTCACTTTTTTTATCCTCCTTTCTTTCTTCTTCCTTATTCTCCTGCTCCGCTGCTGTTTATGTCAGTACAAAGATTTTAGCCCCACTAAGCTGCTGTCCACCTCTTACCTGGCTCATTTTGATTGAGGCCAGGACCTTAACATTTTAGGTTCATTTCAGATCCCAAAAAAAGGCCTCATCAAATTTTAACATGCATCACTTTAGCCGGCAAAAGTGGTGTCATGCCATTCCCCCTGCTGAAAGGCAGGCTTTGCTCGAGGACTTGAAACAGAATTAGATATAAGAATTTTTAAAACCCCGAGCACAGGAGCTTGTAAGTCACAAATTGATGGATTTGAGAAGTTTTTCATTTTTGCAATTTGAGTGTGCTGACTGCATTCTTTTAGAACAGATCAAATTTCTGCCTAAGACCACAGAGTAAACTGTGAGATGAAAAATTGCCTCTTTTGCTCATTGAGGGAATGTAAACTGAGTAAAATAAATGGAGTGGCATTGAGAAAAGCATGCCTTAACACTCTAAATTAATGCACAAACTGCCTCTGATTACCCTGCGAGAAGATTATATATAAATTGAGGATAAACTGTGAATAATCTAATACATTGTCATCCATGCTAAGGAGGTATTAGTGTCTCCCTTAGAAGTATGCTGAAAACATACCGGGGCTCTTGTTTTTTTAATTCAATCCTACAGTAACAGGCCTCTGACTTATTTTGAGTCCTTGCCTGTAATTCAGTGAAACCTAGTGTACACTATTAATAATGTACGTTAAGTGCTCTGATTTTAGCTGTGGTTTGTTCCTTTGTTCTTTCCCTGAGTACAAAGTTTGCTTGCGTCGGTTTTGTTTGTTCGTGTGAGCTTGTTGTGTGTTTGGTATTTGTATCAGGTTTGTATTCGTGTATATTTATTGTATGTCCAAAGCATCATGCTGTTGTGCCGTAGTGTTTAACCAAGCTGGTTTTTTAATTTTACCTGCTGTTTTCTAAGCCCAAAATGTATGCACAGATTCTGATATGGTTTATTTCTGTGTGTTATTATTGTTTAATTTGCCCTGTGTTGATTGATATATGAATATGCAGAGTCTGAATATGTACAAGGCACAAGAATTTGGTACAAGGACCAGATTTTAAGTACGGGTGGCTTTCTGGCTTCCATTTGTAGTGCAAGTAGTCCTGAGCAGTCACCTTTAAGTATGCTTGGTATTTGCAGGTAAATAATCCACATTAATGGGAAAATAGGAAACACATTTGCTGAAATTCAATGCATTCATGAACAGCAGCAGGCACACAGAAAAGGCCATTTTCACCGGATATATATCCTGTCTGCACTGGAGCACTCAAAATATTGGCCCGTGTCCCCAGAGGCTATGTCAACAGACAATAGCCGATGGGTTCCTTGTGGGATTTCAAAAAAAAATTTTTTCCAAACCCTAAGGTGACATTTTCAAAGTCCAGCAGTCTCTCGGTTTTAAAAAAGAAAAAAAAAATTTAAGTGAAAAACTTTTTCTCCTTGCTGTTGATCACTATTCCTTTGAGAGTGAACATGTTCTGTGTTAATTTCTAGTGTCTTGGAGTCGTATTACACCATATATCAAAATTAGTCATCTAAATACCATCCAGCAGAACTCCAATTAAACTCTTCTTATTCTGAAGAAAAAAAAACTAAATTGGAAAATGTGAATATCATTACACAAATGAATAGGTTATGGTTTTGTAACACGTATATTCATTATGTTACAAGATTCCTCAGATAACATGCTTTTTCAGTCCTTTTCTTCGGTTTTATATCTAAAAAAAACAAAAAAACAACACTGTTCTTCCATAAACTGCTTGGTAACCTGCACAGCAAATGGCATGTGCTATCAGAATCTTTGTGTGGTAAAGTTATATGAGAATGCTTTATCTACACATCATGGTCAGTTTGTACAAACTCTCTGTTGAGTGCTTAATGTTTCTCTAAAACCATTTCTATAAAACAATCTCCTGTTTATCAGCCAGGTGATAATCATGTACAACAGAAATGCCTGTGTGATCCTGAAGCTGGGGGCGAGCAGTGTATTCACAGACATTTGCACAGACACACACACATAAACATAGAGAAAGACATACTTGTGCATATACAGGCTTAAAAAAAAACTGGATTGTGTCATTCTCTTCTTACCTCTGTCTCGACTGTCCTTACACACACACCCACACATACGAAATGCCCACAGCGAACCCATCCCTGCTCAGTTTCAGGATGCGCACTGTAGGGAAGGTGATCTTTATTTAAATCCAGTTGTCTGTGCTCACTCCTAATCTCCTCCCTCAGAAAGAAGGGATTTTGCTGCTCTGCTCCGCTCACTGATGTGATTTACACCAGGAGGGGGAGGAAAGGGATGAAGGGATGGTGGTAAAAGTGAATGATGGGAGATGGATAGGATGTGGGAAAATGTTATCGGTCTTTGAAAAGGCTGTGGACATAAAGGAAAAGGTCTGCAAATTAAAGATTAAGGGGTTTCAAAAATCCGCTAGGAGAGACTATCACCTAATTGTACATTTTTGGTGCTTTTTTTGTTCTTGTTTTAACTTTTTAAGCTGTTTTTATATGTGGTGATGTGAAATGGCATGCAGTGTTCTGTGGGATCATCACCTGTCTCTATACATCAGCAAAAATGCATCTTATTACTTCCAGTTAAAGCAGTTACTGAAATGCCCTTGAGAAAAATAAAAATATCTGTCTCAAAATCACTTAAGATCATACGCCATAGACATTTGTTTCCTCAGTGTCAAATGAAATCAGGTTTTTGTGTAGGCATTTAAATTTCTAAAATCCTTTGTGGCATTCTTTACGATTACTAAGAGTAAAATTTGAATGCACAGATCATCTGATATGCAAAGATCACATGTGCACATGGTGTTTTCAGTAATTTTTCACAGTTTTAGCTTCACACTGATCCACAAACATATGTTTGTGCTAGGACATCTGGGCTTCTTGTATATTCTTGTTATTTCAGATAAAAGTCATTTTATTCCATTCGGCCTTATTTGATTCTTAATCTTGGGAAGAGATATATTGAGGTGTGCATAAATGCTAACCATCTGCACTTTGTCTTGTTTGTCCAAAGGACACTGTCCCAGAATGACATTAACTACATTCAGTTCTGGATTTAACAGGAACCCAATGAAGAGAAACTAAAAACATAATCTGTCTTTTTTTCTTTCTACTTGGTTAGAGAATGGTGTTATTAGTTCATTGAGGGTTGTAGGCATTTTCTTATGCGCAGCTCTCTTAGGGTCGGTTGTTTGGATGCAACTTTGCAAACCAAACAAGCTACACTTGTTTCAGTCTTTTTCTAATTGCACTTTCATGAACTTTAACATGCAACATGCTAACTGAGGCCTGTAGCGTCTGATATGTAGCTCTTCATTTACTTTTATTTATTTATTTATTTTTGATAAGTCAGTTATTTCTACCTAGAAGGTATTCATGCATGCATGTGTTCTTTAGTTCTAATTAAAGTTTGACTGGCACTCTAGGTGAAGTGCTCAGCGTGTTTTCCACCATCCATTGCCCAGACCTTCTGCATGGTCAAACAGCATTACAGAGATAATTCCTATTACTCCTACCACCCTAGCTTCTCAACCCCTTGAATCTCCTTTCGGCTTTCTTTCCCTCTCTTTTTCTTTTTTGGGCTCACACTCGCCTCTACATTTCCTTTGTCCTCACCACTTTTCTTCACCCTTCAACTGTTCTTTTTCAAAGACAAAAAGTTTTGTACCCCTGTCTGTGGGATTGGATCAATCCATCCTTGGGACCTCCTACTAGTGTCCTAGACCACTGGGCCCAACCATTAAACTCTGCATGGGGGGATTACGGTTCATTCCTCTCCGTATTCCCCTTGACTTGTTTTCTTCAGCTACCCTATCGCTCCTCCAT
>VUQG01018636.1:2285-14294 GCA_015106755.1 Etia nguti
ATATATATATATATATATATATATATATATATATATATATATATATATAGTGTGTGTGTGTGTGTGTGTGTGTATTTATTTATTTGTTTAGCTGCTGAGTTTTATGTTAAATTTAAGTTATTCACAAACATGTAAATCACATTGTATCTTATTTAGATTTTCAATTTTTTTTGTTTTTTTGTCTCTGGAATTCACTTTGTAACAATGGTTTTGAAATTTTACAAATAAACATATTATTATTATTATTATTATTATTATTATTATTATTATTATTATTATTATTATGTTTTCTTCTCTCTGTGTTTAGTATTTTGTATTTTGACTGCCTCCTGTTTCTGTTCTTTGCCACACCTTGGCTTGCTTTGCCTGTGCATTAGTTTTCAGCTATGTTGTACCCTACCTGCCCATTGTTGTCTTCAGCCATCTGTGTAGATGTTGGTTCATGGTTCATGTTTGCTGTTTTGCTGCTATGTGTCTTTCTTTTCATCTTTCTTTTCATTCCCTGGTCCCTCTGTTTATCTTTATTGATTCCTGTTTGTTCCTTGTGTTTTTGGATTTCTGTTTTCAGTTTGGAAGTCTGTTTATACTGGAGTTTTTTGGCTATCAAGTCTTGCTTTTTGATGAAATATTATGCCTCTTGCATTTGAATATTACTTGAAGAGTTTATGACAAACTTGGTTGCTGACTGGAAATTTCCATTTTTTTTTTTTCTTTCATTGTCCTCATCTGGCAGTTGAGATTGATTATTACTGCTAACTGACACAGTTCAGGTTTCTGCTAATAACAATAATAGTAAGAGCACTGTTTAAAAAAAGAGAGCATGAAACCAATCCTAACTGCATCCAAAGTTAATAACTCCAGACTTTAATACTGAGTGTTACTGGTGTTCAGAGCAACTCCTTTGAGTTTGGCAAATTCCATCAACACTGAAGCTGAGAGGCACCAGCAGTTTCAGTTGTAAGAACTTTACAGTGGCATCTTTGTGATTTTTAGGGGTTGGCTAGGAACTTGAAAATGTAAGCTATATTAGAATGAATCAATGTTTGTCTAGGTGCTGTGCTGCTAAGCAGTTTGGAACTATTTCCAGTCTTTGGTACCCATCCCTACATTTCTCTTCTGTCTCATCAACGACAGCTGTAGCAGTCTGCAATATTACCTGGCAAATCAGGCTGTGGGAAAAAAAATAGTGGAGTAAGTTACATGGATTTACTTGATTCCATAGTGAAAGTACTTTTTGCTATATCCAATAAAATAAAATGACTTTACTCTTATTAATGCCGCAGTTTTATAATGTATTGACTTTGATATTCCTAAAATATGTACTTTAGAGATAATCTGATTTTTTAAGTTGCAAAAAGAAGCAAAAGTTGAGAGCAAGGCTTTGTGTTTCTTTCATTACAAATAACAAATAATGAAAGCAAGAAGAAAAACCTCACAGTCCATCATATACTTATGTATAAGATGCAAATATTCCAATAGGACGCGCAAAGGAGCAACTCCCTCGTTAGAGCTTGTTAAAATCTCAGAGGTCGTTAGGGCCCCGAGGCTCGTTAGAGTCGGTAGAGATGAATGGGGAGGACTGGTCTTGGGAGGCGTGGAGGCTGCTTGGGAGCCCGCCAAGACAGCTTCACTCAGTGGACCCTTTGTCAGGCCTGTCAAAACCTTTTCATCACAACTCAGCTGTTTACTGTAAAACGCACTGATCATTATGAACAGGCCAGAGGCTGACACAGAGAATAACAATGAACATGGCAAATCAATATTTTCCTGTTCATTTCAAAAAGAAAGTTTTCTTCATGCTCTATATGTCATCATTTCGTTTCAGAATGACATGTATTTGACAAGCATTGGATTTATTCACTCTGCATGTGGTTAAGTTTGTGGGGGTTTTAATGATGGTCATGTCAGACTACAGAATAGGCAAGAGTTAATTTATTCACTGGTACATGAAAATCAATGCTCGTTTTCTCTTCACTGTGGAAGCTGCAGATTTGTGAATAGTAAAGATGGCACATTGTAAAGAATTACAGTTCAGCTTCAGGCATCCAACCATAAATTCATCAGTGTCTATATCTTCCAGTGTACCTCAGTGTTGTTGCAAGGGTTTTAACTTTTCAATTCAATTCAATTTTATTTATATAGCGCCAAATCACAACAACAGTCGCCTCAAGGCGCTTTATATTGTGTAGTAGGCTAACTTTATTGAAACACTCATGGACTTACTCTGTATGCACTGTGTTATGGCATTAGTGAGAAGGGGCTTTCACACTTGTTATGAAAGGATTTATTTTAATGCGATTTTAACATTTTTTCTCAACCTGAACATTTTTAATGCCTAAAATTAACCAGTGAGTGGCGAATAGAAATATTTGAGGTCTTAGTTGGACATCACACAGGATCTCCTGCTGACAAACTTGCAAGCACATACCACTATCTGAAACCTCCTTATGCAGACTTTGTATGCGGGATGTCACAAAACCAGAAATCTGGTCGAAAGCTCTAAATACCTGAAGAATTACATGATGCTCATTACCCAGCTCAGTAACAAAACAAAATGATCATCAAAACAAAAACAAACTCCTATATTGAAAAGACATTTTAAAACATTGATATAGTGGAAGATCAAGATGTTAAATCATATTTATCAAGGCACAGGCTGAAATGTTAGCATAGTTGGCAATTAGCCTACTAATGATACAGTGCCAATACTTTAGCATAAGCATTTAATGTTAGCCAAAGGAGCACAGGTGCTGTGGCAGCTACGTTATCGAATGGTACCATAACTGTGTGTTCCGGTGACATCCCTGCTTTCTATGCCGTAGGATGAAAGGGGTTTGGCTTTGCACAGCATTTCACTCTATTCTCACTCTATATGTGAAGGTCAGCCAGTCCTTAACGTTTAAGAACTTGTAAGTACAGTTTTATATTTGGCTCTGTTTTGATCTCCACACAGCTGCAATATGCTCCACTAATATAATTAACCCCTGATACTGCCACGTGATACAGTGGTAATATAAACATATTACCCATGTATAATGGGTAATATGTTCCACCTCTCATCTCTGTACATGTGGGGGGTGATGATAACAGCTGCACTTAGTCTTAGAAGCCTGATGGGCACACCTTCAGCATCCAGTGACAACCCTTTGACAAGAGCGGAGCAGTGCAGAAAATAATAACCTTCAGCCCAGTAAAGGAAAAGGAAAAAAAACAGCCAAGAGTCTGGATGATTGATGGCTCCTTGTGAACATACCATCCAATGAATGATAATGCACCTCAGTCTCATCTTTTATCACTGTGCAGGGTGTAATATGTGTGCATCTCTGTTTGCCTTTTATGATTCAGGACTGAATATTTATGCTTACACTGTGTGTGAATCATTGCTTGGCCTGAAAATTAAGGCTGAAATCCACATCATAAGTCAGTTTTCTTGTTTACTGGCTAGCTGAGGATTTTTTTTCTTTGATTGGACTTTTTCCCAAATTAATGGCAGTGTGGTTCTGACTTGTTGGTCTCTTTCCCATAACCTCCTCTGCTTAACTGCATCAACCACCCCAGCTCCACTTTGTCGATCATTTAGATTATAGAATCATTTTTTATTTGTGTGTTTTGTGTTTCATTGTTGTTACTTGATAATGGAATTGTTTAATCTCATTATAATATGAATATGTTTATACTGTAGTATATTTCTCATTGAAGTTTATGGACATTGTTTCAATCTAATGAATAAAGTAGAAAGAAAACAATTGCTGTTTAGACATACATTATTAGTGCTTCACAAATAATCTGAATTACATCTCATGGTACCTATTTTTTCTTTATACCATCCTGACATTTCATTAGGAAAAATAGTATATACTGTTATTTATATTTTTAAAAAAACCCCTCATTTTGTCATTTTAAGTCATTATGGTGTTGCTACCATAACTAGCAGCGGAAATATACATTAATCAGTGTCATGAATGTAAAACGTCACTTCACCTTCGGATTACCTACTTTCAAAATGTGGGGCTACTGTCCTTGACAGTGCCAACAACAGATGTTCTGAACAAGCAAGGTGGGAAATGGGACAGGTGACACATCAAATAATTGCAGTCAGACAACATCATGATCTAGAGCAGCGGTCCCCAACATTTTTTGCACCATGGACCGGTTTATGTCCGACAATATTTTCACAGACCGGCCTTTAGGGTGTCGTGGATAAGTACAACAAAACAAATCGAGTACTGCTACCAGAAAAAAGAAGATTTATTCATAACACACAGGAAAAGACCCAAGGAAACCGAGTTAACGATAAAAAAATAATGATAAAAACCGATAAAAACCCTGAAAACCATAAATTTTACACCCAAGCCTCAACTCTCGCAGCCCGGTACCAAATGACTCACAGACCGCTACCTGTCCATGGCCCGGGGGTTGGGGACCGCTGATCTAGAGTATTATATTAGCATAAGCTGCTGGTGCGGTGGCTGCTACACTCTGAGTGGTTTTTGCTATTATACTAGTTAATTATTGTAAATCTAAATTTCCAATTTGACCCTACATTTCCAATCCCCACCCTAACCAGTCACTGCAGTTGACTGCCCCTTCCTGAGCCTGGTTCCGCTGGAGGTTTCTTCCTGTTAAAGGGGAGTTTTTCCTTCCCACGTTCGCCAGAATGCTTGCTCATAGGGGGTCATCTACTTGTTGGGGTTTTCTCTATATTACCTTACAATATAAAGCACCTCAAGGCAACTCTTGTTGTGATTTGGGGCTATATAAATAAATTGAACTGAACTGAACTGAACCCTATCTTTTTCTGTAGATTATTGTTAGAGCACGTGATGACATGTCAATAGATACTGACAAAGACTGAACACAGATAAGGGCACATTGGCTAGTCTCAACTTTAAAATAGCAAATAATGTTTCTAGACTTTGGGTTTCAGCATCTTACTAGTTACACTTTGCTTACTTCTCACAGTTACGAGGATTTATCACTCACTGAGGTCAGTTGAGTGTTTTCTATGGTGGTATTTTTGTGTAGTGCAGCATCTCTGTAGCAGTTTAACACTTAACATCCAGCAAGTCAGCAACAATCCATTTAAGTCTAGGGTTAAGCCTTGATTACTTGACGCGCACAGCTGAAAACAGTCATTGATGTGATACTTCTTCAAATGTACAGTTGGTGCATTTCAATGTAAATTCTCCAGCGAAGTGTTTGTATGGTCATAAAACACTGGCAGGCATTCAGACGTCCAAACGGAAACCTCTTGCTCAACTTATTATGATGATATCAATGTTACTCGCTCCCATAATAAAGAGACACGTGTAGAAATTTAGTATAATATCCTAATTTTGAAATTACACTTTTTGTGTTTCCTGTGGGGTTGCTTCATGTAGGTGGAAATTCTGTACTGAGGGTTGGACATTGCCACCCAGCTGACACCCAATCTCGAACCAGCGATGGCTCTCTAGTGATTTGGTGGATGTTAGTCAGTTAAAGGAAAAAGATGTATCTGTAGTCACAAATAATACCATCTAAAGGCCCTGAAATAGTGTAATGTCATGATCTTGCTAAAGCACCGGTTAAATATTTGTAGCTGTGTCCTACTGTAATAATATTAATATTCTTTGATTCTCATCTTTCATTCCTGTTATGATACACTTGATTGATTATGTGCGTATGTTCATATCTACCCCTGTTTGGCATATTACATGACATTCATCAGTGCAGTGTATGATGCAGACATCCCAGATGTTTCACTCATAGGGAGTCTGTGATCTCTGGCCTAACAGCAGAGTGACACAACAACACACAGATGGTTTCCTTTTCTCTCATCACTGTGTTTAGATTGGAATTAGCTGCTGCACTTCATCAATTATGCAGTGAGGCAGCTTCTGTCTCATCATTGCCGTCCTGATTCTTTTTTCTCTGAAACCAACTGCCAGGTGATGTGGTGGAGGATGTGCATAGTACAGGTTTGTTCAGAATGTTTAAAACTGATATTACATAAGTGACATTTTCCCCTATTTAGTTCTTCGATTTTTAGTTCAACTACTAGATTCTCTAACTGAAACCACAAAAGTGCATATGTCCAGTGCAAATGCAGTTCTTAGGCAGAGGTGGCAAAAGTACAGACATTCTGTACTTAAGTAGAAGTACAGATAGTTGTGTTAAAAAAAATACTTAAAGTCCTAAGTAGTAAGTATATTTTTTCAGTTGAGTAAAAGTGAAAAAGTACAGGCTCTGAAATGTACTCAGAGTAAGAAAGTAGCTTGTTGAAGGAAAATTCCACCATCTATTTTATGCAAAGGTAACTGAACCTTGTACTATATTAATATAATAATAAAATAATATTAGTACACGACAATAAAAATATGATTCTAATCTTAATTCTAATTCTAATGAATGTGCAGCTGTGAATGCCTCCACACATGAACAGGAAAATGAGTACACTCAGGGGTTAAAGTGGAATCTGGCGTGTGGTAAAATCCCAAGGCTGCAGTGTAGTGGCTCAGCGTGGGGAAAACTCACACAAATTTCTATTGAGAGCTCCAGTAGATTTTCTTTGTGCACAGGCTGTGATCAGCTGACCTGCTCTTCTTTGTCTATTTACACAACTGAATTCAACAAGATGTCAACAGTTTCCCAAACTATCATGGGTGATTTCCAATTCCTACACTAACAGTATACTGTCTTTATACTAGACAATACTGTTGGTATAGAGGTAGGATTCAGTGAATTAATCTAAGCATCATCATCTTAAATCTAAATGAGTTTACTAAACTGATGTAAACCAACACTAGCCATAAGGAACCACAGCCACTGTGCAGCAATAAAAATCAAAATAATTCACAATAAATTCTCAACAGTACAACAAGCTAACTTTTTTATCCCATACAAACAACCAGTAATTTAATGCAACATTTAAATAACACAAAAAAATGGTCACACAAAAGCATAGATGAAATATCTTAAAATATGAATATATAAGACATATTCGTTGATTTTAAGCTAAGTATTTATTCATTCAGCCAGCCATTAATTTACTACCAGTTATTGAGATCCGACTTGGGAGACGAGCAGTTTACGCAGACCTCAAAGACCTCCCTCTAGGACACAATTGAGTAATTGCTAATAGTTAAAAAACGAACTTTAATATGTGCATTGGCCGGACTGATATTTATAATATATGTTTCAAACTTCTGTATTGTTAAAACAGGAGCTTTACTGAACCCTTGATATTCCTTATAAAGACTGTTCAGCGTTTTGAACGTCAACTACCTCTGCTGAAGGAAGCGGCCGTGTCTGTCTGCAGTGGTGTGGCGTGAAGTTGTGTGTTGACTGGAGGATATTGATACTGTTGCAAATGAGTGTGTAATCTGATCATTTTTAGTGCTCATTATTATCTGAGAAAACCCTAGTAACAGCTCTACTCTGGAGTCTGCTCACTCGTTCTCGTCACTGAGTGTTTCCTCCAAACAGTGTTTGGAGAAAGCTTTGTCATTGTGTCTGTTATCTTATTCTTTTAGTCACTACCCACACCTCGTGGTCTTAGGTGACGGTAGATCAACCATTTAATTGATTCCATTGCCTTAAGGCTCAGTTCTTTTGTTATTCTTCAGCTCTTCTCAACTCATTCCCAAACTTCAGACTTGGGAGCTAATTCTGAGCCACTTTGTACTCAGGTGCAATCTGCTCTAGATTGAGTAAGACATCATTGTTTGATAAAGCCAGCAGGACCACCTCGCCTGGATAACCAGAGGAGTAATCTTCTTAACATGAAAATTTAAATTCTAAAAAGTAAAGTAAGTCGCCATCAAATTCGAACAGTGACTGATATTTTATTGATGATACAATAAACCAAATCTCTATGAGTTAAAATAATGGAACAGGAAAAATGTTGCAGTTGTACAGGAATATACAACGTCTAATTTTGCTGGTAAAATTAATATCTTAGAAAGGCTCAAATTGGAAAAGACCGTAATGTAACATAATTTAATTCACTGGCCACTAAACTGCATCTAGCCACACTGAGCAGTTACCTATGTAACTAAATCCTAGTTAATGCACTACTGTTGACTAAAAGGAGACTAAACACCTCACCATTCTTTCTGGAAGAGAGATGATATATAACATTTTTCTCTGTGGGTTATACATCCGTCCCCAACCTTGATAATAATGAGTTTGATCCTCGTTATGAAAGCAGATGATTATGCATATGGAGCACTGTGAAATTAGCTTCTTTTGTTTGATTCTTGCATTTCTCTTTTAAAGTGTGAACTGGCTCGGTTATACGACCAAAAAAAAAAAATAAATCAAGCTAATCCTTACATCCCTCTCTGCCTGCCTCCACCCGTTCCCTCTCTCCCTCTGTCTCTCTTGCTGGATTTCCTCTGTTTTTTTGTCTTGCTGTGGGGGAGACAAAGAGAACAAAAGAATGAGAGGAGACAGTAAGCTTCCCGTCCACTATAGTGGAGTGGTGGAGTGGAGCTCTCAATAGAATGCTGGGCAGACTGGATGGACTGGTGCTATGAGAACTAGGCCAGAGGACTGTTGGTAGTACCCCAGAGTCTAGAATCAGAACTGGATTAAATGAAGGATCACTAGAAAAAAAAAGAGTGAAAAGAAAAATATATATTGCTGAAAGAGTAATAGAGTAAAGCACAGTTTGTCTACCTTTTAATATTTGCACAAATATCAAAAAATTGAGTTTTAATTCAGCTCAAACCAAATAAACAGGAAACTGTATCCATAAAATGTACACCTTTTTAGAATCATAGAATCATCATACTGGTTCATGCCACTTATTGTTCACATTCATGAAATTCAAACCAAATGGCCTTGTTAATGTATCCTGATCAAACTGAATTACCAATATGTTTGTTTTGTGCTAAGTCATTAGGGACTTATGTGGCTGCCCCCAAATGTCTTTTTCTGCAGCAGGAGTTGTACTTTTGACATCCCCAAGCATACAAGGGTCCACTAGAGTCCAAGTAACATAAATATTGTCATCAGAGAGTGTTCATGGGGCTGTCTGGAGATATCTGTGTATCCTCCGAAGAGACCAACCGCAAATACATTCTCCAAGTGGAATAAAAAGTAGTAGTATGTGTGTGTGGTGCCCACAGTTGTCCACAAGGATGATATTATTCATTTTTTTTATTTTTTGAATAAATACAACTTTAGACTTGATATTTTAGCTATTTAACTTATAGAATCATGCAAAGTCTTGTCAGTCTCATGCATTTTTTAGAACCTGCCTATAGATGACACCACAGTCTAAATCCTACTTGACTTGGATTTTTTTTGTGATTTTCCAGCATGCAGAAAAAGAAGTCAATGGAGGAATCATCAGAGTGATGATAAAAAATAAAGCTCAAACTCTATGTCCAAGAATACAAATGTCTGCTTTAATTGCATTGAACTTTAAACAGTTTTTGTGCTCAGTGATTTCACTATGAGTAAGCGCCATGTAGCTGACTTCCTGCATGCTCCATCCAGGCAGCACCGTTGCCAAAACCAAACCAAGTATTTCCAGTAGCCAGAATGCATTCAAACTGGAATGCACTATGTGTAAGGACGGGAAAGTCTGGTCATGACCCCAGACATTGACTTCTAACTCACTGTTTCAGTTGCAGCAATTTACTTTGTGTTTAGAAAGTCAAAAAGTGGCGAGTCCTTCCAAAGATCAGGAGAACTGGCATAATCTGTCCATCTATTTTCTTCCACTTATCCAACTGATGGTCATGAAACTTAGCTGGAGCCTAACCAAGCTGATAGGGTCAAAAGTGGCTTTCACCATGGACAGGCTAATTGAAAGTATTCCACTTCGTAGTATCAATGCTCTAAGGCTTTTCTGGTTGATGTTTTGCTGTTCTACCTGTGCCTGCGTGGATATTTTGTAGGTGCACTGGCTTTTTTTTAGCAGTCCAAATTAAGCAGGTTAAGTTGACAGATGATTCTAAGTTAGTATTGTTGTTTGTTTGGACTGTTGAGCAGCTAGAACCCTTTATCTGACAAGAAGTGGACAACTTTCCTCTCCCAAAAGTTCAGCAACTGGTGCCTTCAGTACTCAAATGTCTACAGACTGTTGTTAAAAGAAGAGAGAATGCTATGCTGTGGTAAACATGGCCATGTACACACTTTTGGGAAACACTGAAATCATTTATTTTCTGTGTTCTATTGTGAATAAAATGTCGGTTTATGAGGTTTGCAAACTTTTTTTCACAATTTACACAGTGTCCCAACTTCTTGTAATTTGTATTGTATTAAGAACATACACTTTTGAAGCTCAGAATGGACACTCAGATATATGCATTCGTAACACATATTTACTGTAAAAAGGGTTGGGTTTTTTTACAGAGGAAAAACACCCAAAACAACTGCTTTAGCCTGCCCACCACTATACTAGATGTTCCATGATAACGAGTATAACATGGAAACAGTGATACCAAAACCAGGATGAAGGTTTTTGCTTTGTGAGTGCTAATTAACTCAGAGCAGATGAACCTTTTTATTCAAAACCACAAAGGATGGAGAAAAAGGAAAGGAAATAAAATCAATCAATTGAAAAAAACATGCAGCTGTTCTTTGAATGTTAATCACCACAAATTTAAAGATAGCTACACTTATGTTGTGATTTGGCTTTAACATTTTGCAGTCACATTAATCATCCTATTCTGTAAGTCCAGAAACAACTGACTGTTTTAACTTCATGAGCAAAATAGACAGATGCAGAAACTGTTGTATGACAGTGATTAGTTAGTTATCACTAAGCTATTTTCAAAGGGTTTCTGTTTTAATGAATGGTTTTGCTTAGAGTGCACGTCCCCTCTCGACAGAACATGAAATCCAGGCAGCAGTTCAGCAGTTTAACCACATTCGGTTTTGCTACATCCACAAAAAAAGAAGCAATAAAGGAAAGAGGAAGGAAGGGAGGCTATAAAGGAAGAGAGAAAGACAAAGTGTCAAGGTGAAGTGAAGCTGGAAATTTTTGTTATTATATTCTATAAAAGGAACACAAAACCATTCTAATTACATGATTATGCACACGCTCGGCTGATACATGGCCGGTCCAGTGTCTTTAGAATTTGACCCATCTGAGTTTTAAACAACTGACTAACATGAGGAGAAGACGGCTGGGATAAAGTTTAGTGGTGATATGTTTACAATAGATGGATGGCTATTGTGTCTGTGTACGTGAACAAGAGGTAATCGTGCATGCCCTTTTGAGATTTTCGTGACACAGGAAGTGGTGATGTAATATTATACAATCCCAGAGCTTTTTCGCACACTCACTGTCTCCCACTGTCTGTGTCTCCCACACTCTGATGTATTTGCCCCTCGGCCACAGTGATGTTCCAAGTCCCACAATCATCTGAGAGCAGTGGTTACGGTTGTGGTGTTTTAGCTCTTTGGTTGAGACAAACACACACGCAACGACATATTTAGGGAGCATGAAGCTGTGCAGGCCCAGGGAAATGTAATCTCCTTAAATGCAAAAGGGTCCACACATGTGTCACTGACCCTGAAAGATAATCTCTGTTTTTGTAAGAATATTTTAAATCTTAGGCTTTTAAGTTTCAAATAAAGAAAAGTACCAATTGTGTAATCACTGGTGTTAGAATAGAATAGAATAGAATAGAATTCAACTTTATTGTCATTGCATGTCACAAGTACAAGGCAACGAAATACAGTTTGCATCCATCCAGAAGTGCTTTAGCCATGATATAGATATATTACAAAATATATATTAGCAATAATATGGATATATAGGTATATTACAGAAATGGGTCTGTTATAGGTATGAGGATACAAAATATGGGTCTATTATGGGTATGTTACAATGTACACGGTATGAAGGTATGTTGTGAATATGCTATAACTATAAGTATGTACAGGCTGTAGGAAGGGTGTACAAGCTATGTACAGGCTATAAATATGAAAACTATACAGAAATATGAAATATACAGCTATACAGAAATATGAACTATGCAAGTTATAAACAGTTGTAAACAGTTGTAG
>VUQG01018638.1:2748-14947 GCA_015106755.1 Etia nguti
AGGTTTAGAAAAAAAAAAAAAAAAAAAAAAAAAAAAAAAAAAAAAAAAAGAGTCTATGTGGAATGGTTGTATGGTGGTGGTAGACGTAGGGGTAAAACTATGGACATCTTAAAAACCTGACTTACTTTTGGACTTTTTCGTTTCGTTCTGAAATCAATGGGTGTTAAATAATGTGTGGCTGTTAATGAGGAAAAAGCCAATCTGGAAACAAAGTTTACCATCCAGCAGGACAAAAGAATGTCTTCATTTAGATTTGGTGTACTTTGTGTAAGTTTTTTGTCACTATTTGCTCATGGTTGGTTAAAACCTCTATTTCTGCTGCCTAATAGGCGAGTTGAAACTATTCTTCATCCCTGCGTGATCCCTCCTCGTGTAAATGTGCACTTTACTAGCAGCAGCCATGCAAAAAAAAAGGAAAAACGATTAAAAAGAAAAAAAAAACAGGAAAAAAATCACATGGATCAGCCCTTGAAAACTCCTCACACTCCTCACACGCTGACAGTAACACAGCCCTTTGCTAGTCTGTGAAAGATAGCGGTTGATCAGCTTGTCTAAGGGTGATGTAAGAGTCAACGGTTTGATAGATTGGGTGGCTGGCTAGTCACATGCACCAACTCTGTGATACTGACAAGCTGAGCCATCAGTAGTGAAGATGTCACAAAGTAGGACACTAACCCCAGCTGTTTGTTTTTTCCCCTCCTATATTGCACTATAGCCTCATTAGATTTATGCAGCAGAGGCACTCAAAGATCTCGGGGCCTCATTTATCAGAACTAAAAATGACGTTTCGTGGGATGAATGGAATGGGGCCTGCAGCGCTGAGAGTTGCTGGCTGGTTAGGCACGTTAGTGTTTTCTGTAGGATTTTTAAGAAGCTAAATGTTCAAACATGTTTTCCTTTTAGTTAATAGACAACTAACTTGAAACTCGGAAAGGAGACATTTGCTCACTTTCCAGGTTGTTGTTGGTTAATACTGATAAACTGATCAATGACCAACAATGCAATGTGTTTAAATGCTTTCAGCGCTTCCACTTTTTCAACATCTTTCTTGCACAGCAAAGTCGGAAGAATGATGTCGCATCTAAATTACTCGGACCACCCGAGGAGCATGTGAATGTGGAGTAAAAAGATTTTACAACAGACTGACTGACGATTTTGTGAACATTTAGGGGCATTTGACACTGTTGAACTTTTGTACACTTTGCTTGTCATTATGATTTTCTGTTTTCCAGCTAGCTAGTAACATCTGTGCCATTCTCCTTGATTTTAGCTAGTATTTATTAAGACAGTTGCCATCCTCAGTCGTCTGGTGAAGTGAACACTCACTAGTTATAAAAACGGGAATCTTTTGCCATCTTTCCCACAATGGGTGTCGTGATAACCATGAACTGTTGATCACACCGATATTTCACAATTAAACGCCGGTACTGTGCGGTGGCCCTGAGAGATCAAACGCACTGCAACTTAAGAAAACAGCATAACAGAAAAATGATGTGTCAGGAATTTACTTTTTATCTTTAAATTACACATTTGTGCTTTGTGTAGGGTGTGGCGCAGGACCCACACGCATGTGAAGTCAGGGTGAGGCAGCCGTGGAAAGCTACTAGACAGCATAGCAACAGGGAGACAGGAAGGAGTTTTCTTTTACAGGAAGAAGACCTGTGATTGGAGCAGAGATGAAACATGAGCCGGACACCAAACCGAACACCAGTAAGGGAGAGCCAAGCCTAAGCTGTGGCTCCTCCCCAGATTTTTAACCAATCAAGTTCGTGTCTTGTTTATATCATAATATAAAAACTTTGTTAATTAGGGAGTGGCACCCTTTCTTTGTCTGGGCCACAGGAAAGAGGGAACCCCATGGCGCCATGTGTAACTTGAACCTTCAACCGTTTAATAAATTTTATAAACGTATAATTTGAATTTGTTCATTTTCTCTCAGAAAAGAACACAGCAGCTGTAAAATCTCACAAAACCCAAAGTTAAATGAAAAAAATGTAAATAGAAAAGAAGAGACGATAACTTCACGGAACAGCGGCGGCAGTGACAAGATAACATTAAACAGCTAATAGCAAACATGTAGCTACAGTATTATATGACTCACGATTAAAACGCTTTACCTGCATCTTTTTCTTCCTCACAACACTGACGAATCCTCAACTTCTTTAAAGTGTATCTCAGTGCAATCTGTTGCATGTTTTGGTTTTTGTCACCTCTGCAGCTGTTCCCTCACGTGAGGGGGTTGATTTTTGTACTTCCGTTGTATTTTGTGTCCCTCTGTTTGCTGGTGTTCTCTCAAGTTGATTTGCATTTGACCATTCAGGGCCACCGTAGTATTGTGTCGACAAGGCAGGTATAATATTACTGTAGATACCCATCATAACTGTAACAGTAAGTGCAATGGCAGAAATAATGCTACATAACAATTCTGACAGCAAAATTTCTGTTTCTATTTTTTTTTAATGACTTTTTAGGAGATACTGAGATAAAACTGTGAATTTTTTGGGGGTCATAATTAATGACAAGCAATCCAAACATCCTGGAGAAAAGCTTGATGCCTATTAGAATAACGCCTGCTTTCTGCTGTTGGCCTCACAAACAACCGTGTGCAGTAAAAGTGACATCAAAACTGCCGGTGCGTGCGCTACACTTTGGTGTTTCAGATTGTCGTGTACTTCTTGATTTTTGTAACCTGCTGTATGAGCGGGTCGCTTCTGTGATATATCAGCAGAGGAGTGCTGCGATTCCCAGATTACAAAGATGGAGACTACCACGGCTGGAAACGGCAAGACTTTCTACAAAACAAAGTCTGCAATCCTTCTGATTCCAGTTTAGATTTCTTTTAATCCCACCCACCACTGATATGACTTCTTTGTTTTTCCCTGAGAGGCAACTTCTACCGCTCAGGAGAATATTACAGTGAGTCTGGCGTGCCTTGAGCGTCAGTAAATGGATACTGGGCTGTGCTGATGTCACAGTTTATGACGTCCATAGGCTAAGCTTAATGAGGGACTACATAACTACATGACTGCACTTAAGGTTAGCACTAAGGTCTTGTCAAGTGTAACTGATAATTTGATAGCTGAAGCGTGGCTGATAAATGAGGCCCCTGGTGTTTTGGCTTCATGCAACTGTCCTCTAGTGTCCCTGGGTTGTCCCTGCAAGTCTAAGTACTTGCCGTGCTGCCTGTCTGCAACACCAACACCACTGTATGAGGTAAACTGAACATTTTAGAAACCAGAGAACACCAGTTCCCCCTGCCCAGGAGCGCTACACGGTGACTAATCTGAGCTTCCTGTTCCTGCAACACCATGCAATCGTGAGCTGAGCCGTCACTACCTTTTTTTCTTTTTTTTTTTTTTAAACAACTCCACCTCTCCTAACTTGCTTAACAACCCAACAAGCTAGAGGAAAAAGTGAGCCAGTCTCAGAGCACTTAAGGTCCTAAAATATGTAGGCATGTACTGTCATAAGGGGTTGAGGAAAGGTCCGGTCTGACAGAAACACAAGCTGAACATCAGAATACAGAATCACATACATTTTGTTTTCTGGGAAACAAGACCCACGAGTGATAGATGGAGCTGGTCCCGGCATGCCCTCGAGCAACATCACATACAAGGTAGTAAAGAAGATCCCCCTAAGGTGATGGAGAGCAGGAAGTGGGAAACAGCTGATATGTCAAAAACATTCTGGCACCTGAAAGAAAGTGCAGCAAAAATCTAAAAGTAACGAATGAGAGTGCACACCTCATCGATGTCCATTTTTTCCTCTGACATGCTATCCGTACACACACATCGAAAACAGAGGGAGGAGGGCGGAGAGAAGGGAGGGGAGGGGGGTTGGGGGACGGGGGGACAATATGCTAGAAAACATTTGGATGGAATAGAAACAATGAGCAGGTTTCAAGTGGCAAGAGGTCAGTTCTTTTAGGGGTGGTGGTTCTCAAACATCTCTCTTCAGTTGATGTCCAATCCCAGCACCCTTGGCTCCAATTAAAACCCTCCCACTTCCTGTGGTTGGCGGTTCATCGGCAGCAGGCTTGTGGAGGCATTTCCAGCACATCTCACCAGCTGTGTCCCTGGCAGCCATGACACTGTAAAAAGCCTTCGTCTTCCTCCCTGTCAACAATCGCTCTATGCAAGCTCCAGCCCTGATTAAACCCCAAGGTTCACTCCTCATTAGAAGCACTTTCCTCTGGCGAGAAAATGGCAGCCACGCCCACCAACGAAGAATTATGGGAGGCTGAAATGATAATGACAGTGTGTAGGAGGACAAGGGCCAGCAGGCAGATCTTCAGTCGCCCGCTGCACAGTCTCGGGGTGGCGGCGGAGGTGACCGAAGCCCCCACAGGCTGGCAGGAAAAAGCAGTTCTTTTTAGCGTGCCGCCTGAAGGGTTGTCCATTTTGGAGTCCCATCGGACGTCGCAGCACTCCGCCTCACTGTCTGATGGATGATCTCCCAAGAGACCTGAGAAAGAGAAGACACTGGATGAAAAAGCTGACGTTCCCCTGCTGTGCACTTGTATTTATAACAGGGGTCGCTGGCAATTTGGTGTTCTCACAGGTGTTCTCACAGCAGATATTACAGATATAACAACTGTGTTCTGTATTCCACTGTTTTGGTGCACAATCAGCTGTTCACACGCTCATATGGTAGGCCAGAAGGAACCCAACCAAAAATAAGAAATGGCTCATAAATACATAAATATGCCATTAAATGTAAAAGTGCGTTCGGTGCTTCGCAAACTTTGAAACACAAGAAACTAAAGTCGTGACGGCAGACACCATAAGATTCAAGATGTGACACTAAAACATTTTAACATCATTAATGTGACTTTCAAACATTTAAGCTAGCCGGTGTATTCAGGTCCCATGCCGTCCTGTAGCCTAGTGAAGGAGTTAGTTTCTTTCCAAATCAAAGACAACTGAATTACGCTGATTGATTTCTCTTGGTGAATAATGTGCTGACAGTTTTGTTTGGTGTAATTCCAACTGTCCAATACTGATGGCAACGATGATTTACATATTTGCGGCTTATTGCAGGACTTCCTGCAATAAAAGTCATGTGCTCAGCCCAAGTTATAATGATCCAGCCAATGTAAAAGGGGGTCAAATTTGTGCACTACGATCAGCATACCTCACTAATCCATTAATATCTGCGATGGTCCAACAGCAGCCAGTGATATCAGACAGTTCAGCTCCACCCGTCAATACTGGATCCATGAAGAAAAACCAATGTAGCAACAAGACTAGAAAAAAGTTTTTTTAGCTGAGAAGGACATTAGCTGAACTTTCTATTGATTGTTTAAGTGCAAAGAGAGTCCTCGGCATGTTTTGGATATTTTTAGAGACTGTAGGTAGCCTCATAATTAATATTATCAGTATGTGTCAAACATTAACAGTAATTATCTAATACAAAGAGACTAATAGAGGAAAGAGAAACTGGTTTCCATTTAGCCTTTTTTAGCTAAATCTGATACATCTCTATGGTGGCTTTCTGTGAAGTTGCTTAATAACAATAATTTAAAAAAGTTGAAACAATAACCTTATTGGCAATAAATAGCTCACGTGGAGCACAAACGACAAAGATCTCTCTAACACAAGCCATCTTTTTGCTCATCTGCTGCCTTGGTAAGCGGATCAAATGCACTAGACCTCAGCGTGTGGCTCTAATCACGACCAGACACGGCGACCCTCAAATGAACTCCAATTAGAGCTCACCACGGCACAGAGGGTGACGCATCACTGCATCAGTTGATGGTTCTGGAAGTCTTAACTTGCCAGCATGTTTATAAAAAAAGAAAAAGAAAAAAAAGCACCATCACTGCTGTCATCATCTGCACGGTGAAGCTTAAACCGCCAAGAGAGAAGCTCACTTAGTTCTAACTAAAGCAAAGCATAAGGAGAGAGCATGTGACTGATGATGAGAGCAGATGGAGGACTGATGGAGCTGCTGGATTAGACCCCTTCTCTGTGTGGATTGACACCTCGCCTGACTCGTCTCTAGGTTTTGTTGCACCTGTGACAAGTGAGATGATTTACCCCTTTATCATCTTTAAGAGACATAATGAAAACGATTAGGTTTGAGTTTGCTTTTGAATCTTAAACTGGTACGACTCATTTCACACCTACAACCCTTCCAACCTGAGGTATCGACCCTTCCCCCCCATCGATATTCCACTAATGTAAGAGGCCATGCTGCTTTTTTTACCATGCTGCTATTGTAGGTAAAATATTTAGTGTACCACAAGAAACATTTTGTCACTTTGAACTGGGGGAATTATCTTTTTGGATCTGCTCCCATGGTGCATTGAAAGATGCAGACTGGATTATGGTGGATTCACATCGATTTGTGCCATAACGTGAGCCCTATTTGTGTTTAGAATTGTTTCAAAGCAATGCCAATTTGATTTTAGCAGCTCCTGGTTGCAATGTTCCAATAAGTTTATCGAAGACTACACTAAATTGCCAATTCACTCACCCATCCAAATCATTTAATTCATCGGTGGTCCGATCCCTTTCATGGCCACAGATGTATAAAATCAAGCACCTAGGCATGCAGGCTGCTTCTACAAACATACATAAATGAATGGGTCACTCTCAGGAGCTCAGTGAATTCCAGCGTGGTACCATGATAGGACATGACTGCACACCGGTAGAAAAAGCAAGGTCCACAAAGACATGGATGAGCCAGTTTGGTGTAGAAGAACTTGACTGGCCTGCACAGAGTCCTGACCTCAACCCGACAGGACACATTTGGGATGAAACAAAGTGGAAACTGAGCCAGGTCTACACTATCTGACCTCACAAATATGCTTCTGGAAAAATGGTCAGAAATTCTCATAAACACACCTAAACCTTATAGAAAGCCTTCCCAGAATAGCTGAAGCTGGGTGACATCATGTTAAACCCTATGGATTAAGAATGGGATGTCACTCAAGTTCATATGTGTTTGATGGCAAACGAGTGAGTACTTTTGGCAATATAGTATATCACTGGATTAGTTCAACACTGAAGAAGCCTTAAAAATGTATAAATATCTAGATTGTAGCTTTGAAGGTTTTCTAAGATAATGATATGTTTAAAAAGTGCAAGTCACACTGAATCTAAAAATGTGAGTATCACAGCTGGGTGTTTACATTTAGTTGAGTTGTGAAAGGAGTTTTCTTTATGCAAAACATGGAAGGACAGGCAAAGAGGATTGGAAGTCACTTAATTGGCTCCAAAAGCAGAGTGCCACAGACAGCCGTGTTGCTGAAACTGCTGACTGTTACCGAAACAAATCAGGAGCTAAACTACCATAACTAACTTCCTGTTGATTCTAGAACACCTACACGCACCTGCCCCTTTCTCCTCATAAAGTATCTTTGGCTCACAGTTTGCTCACAGCAGCCATTAATATTTTTGATGGCATATTTTTAAATTTATGGCAAACTAACTTATTATAACTATTAGAAAATCTTTCATTCATTCACATCATTCATTAGCTTCAAAATCACCAGTTAACCTAACATGCATGTCTTTGAACTTTGGAAATCCACGGAGACTAACCGCAGTCCCAAAGCAGAAATGTTCATTTCGTTGACTAATAATTTTCATCACAGTTTTCCTCAGTAACCTTTTTTTTATAATGGAAAAGAGAAGATAATTGAATAAAAACTAATGCACGATGAAATGCATTGACACCTTTATCAGCTAATAAAAACAAGATGAAAATACTCTGGAGAGATGAGATCCAATCACAACTAATTAAGGTGTGTAGAAAGGTGGGACAAGTTTGAAAGTGATCCAATCGGAAGTCATCTTGTTGTGCAGTAAGGTCAGATGCGCACATCTGGTCTGCCCTGAGGAACTTGTAGAAAACGAGACAAATGTCAGCGCTTGGGAGGAAGAGAAGAGCAGACGCTTTAACACTTAAACTTTTACGCTTTAACTTTTACCCTTTATTTTTTATTCAACTGAATCAACTTTGGATGTAGTCTACTGTTATCTCATGATATTTAGTCAGCTAAAACTAAAATAATTTTGATGCCTAAATTTTGACGACACTTAATTAAAATTTGCTGTCAAAAGGGAAGCATGCCTCTTTCACAACGTTTTGAAAACCTTTTGCTATAATTTGATAAGCTGTGTTTTAAGGTGTGTTTTTAATTCAGTTTCACACAGCATTCCAACTATTTTGAAATCTGGGTTGTAGTTGACCCGACAGTCTCATTTAGCACTAAAGGCATTGTTTTCAGCTATTTAAGCCCATTATACTTTCATAGAATCATCACACAGGGAAAGTTGAAAATCAAAATTTGAGGTGACTAAAAATAAAATCACAACGTCCATCCATTATAAACATTCATAAGCCTTTAGGTGCTAAAATGTTGCCAGTCTCATCCAGGTAACCTGTGAAGCTGACCTTTATGATTACAGCATCAAAAAAATCTGCTGCAGATATTGAGAGAAGGACTAAAGACTAAATTCACATTCAACCATGCTTTGTTAAAACATCCTTGCATGAGCACTGCAGTAATCAAAAACACCACTAGATGTCATCAGAAAGCCTTTAGAACCACTTGACTGTTTTCCTGGTGAGACACCATTCAGTCAATACAGAGAAACACACACTGGATGATTTATTACTGTCTGTCCTTTTGCAAAATGCTACTCACCAGCTATTCACTAGCATAAATTAAATTAGAAGGTTTTTCTGTGAAGAGGATACAAGGCCCCATAAACGCCCACGCATGCAAACGCACAATCTGCACTTATCTCCAGGAAACAGGAAGTGGCACTAGGCAGCAAGTGGGTATTAACCTGTGCAGATGAAGCTGGGGCTGCCGCCGTGGATCAGGTCGTCGTTATCGGGCAGGATGAACGGACAGCTCTGCTGGACCTCCAGGCAGTACTGGTGGCACGGCACCTTCTTCTGGCAGGACTGCTGGGTGGTGGGGAAATACTGAGCACACAGCCAGGGCTTATAGGCCGCCTGAGGAGGAAGAAGAAGAAAAAGGCAAGAAAATTACATAAATAGATACAGGTTCATGGTCCACTAGAGGATTGGAGGAAGTTACTGCATTTGTCTCTGCTGTGTATTGGCCCTCCCCTTGGTTCAAATAGCTTTCTTCACAATAACAAATAAATATCTAGAGGTCCACTAAGCATCACTTATGTTTTTTCCACCAAAATAGAACAGCAACACTTCACACATCAATCTAACAGCCACTGGGATATTGGAGGTTTCTGGTCAGAGATTAGCTAATCAAAGCTACGCCAAATACAGAGTAATCATTGGCAAGCAGCAATTTTTTTTCCCAATAAAGCCCTTAAAGGCACTAAATATCTTAATATCCACCATGTCATCTGTGACTCATCTAGGATTAGGGGCAGGGTTTGGTTAACATCCACCCCCCTTTTTAGAGACTTTTTGCCTGTTTGAAACAGCCAAATGGAAAATCGTTTAACAGAAAAAAAACAGTCATGACAAAAATGTATGAGACTTTATTTCAAAGCAAAGGGGTGTTTTTAATCTGCTGTGGTGTGTTTGGCGGCTTACTGCATGCCAGTGCAATCAAAACCAAATGGCACAAAATAAACTCACCACATTTCATCCTGCGTTTTCTTCCAAGTTAAATTTGCTTTAGTTCACTGTGAGGCAGGATGTAATACAAAACGCACAGACTTATGTGCATAAGGAGACAGATGGTGACATGTAATAGCCAAAGCATTGAGCTTGGAAAGCTTAGCAAAACTAAATGAACCAAGGGCATACCACAGTCTGGATTCATTCTTATTCTTAGCCATTTCTTTGTGTGGTTTTTATTGGGATTAACACAGGAGAAGGGAAAGAGCACAGACGATATTAAGCAGAGACTGAAATCAGATTTGTTTAGGACCCCACCGCCTACTGCTCCAACCCGGTGGGACCAAAGATCACTGTAAGTTCGATAAATGCCCACAGTCTTTAAAGGTGGAGAGGCACTTTTCCCCCCATCCCATCTACCTTTCTAGCTACTTGGGATGGGCAGAACACTTGTCGGAGCTTTAAGCTGAATCAACCTATGCCTCAAAAACAAGAGTTGGCATGATGGGACACTGGATGCTTTTGTTTCCTTGGACTGTTTACATTGTTACATGCTTCCTATGAGCCAGCTCTCTTCGCTCTACCTGGACTTGGCAGCACAATATTTCAATGATTGTCTCACAGAAGCCACAAAGAAACGCAATGAAAAGCTGTGTCAGTTAAATAACAGCAGAAATGCGCTGCTATTAAGTGATGAAAACCACTAAAAGAGTCATTAGGCTGCCTGACACATTTAAGCAATAGAGGTACAACAGCAATTTCCAAGTGATGAATCAAAGACAAAACAAACCATTACCAACAGCCATGTAATTGCCAAGTAGTACAATGCTAAAATCTTGCCATGAGCAAAGTTTTACACTTACAAATGAATGTTGCAATAACGCAATCTGATTTTTAAGGGGAACACCACCAATGTTCCACATTAGTATGAAGCCTTTTAAAGTTGGGAAAATGAAAATATAAAGACCATCTTGGGCGTTGTAGAGCCTGTGGCATGCTATATTTTTTTATCTTTAATGTTTCTTCACACTTCTCCCTTTCTTTGTAAACTGCCGCTCTCTTCCCCGTTCCAACCCACTTCAAATCAGCATTTGACCTATGCCCAGTCGAGCTACACAATGTTGCGTTTTTGGAGCACTGCACGGGAACATGCTTGTGCATGCTGAAAACCCCGCTTCGTAGGCAAACAAAATAAAACTCTATTATGCAATATGTGAATACAATCCATCTTCTCTGAGCCAAAGCTCATTTAAAATGGACTAATGCAAAGCAAAAAACCACCCTGTGGCCAGATAAACTGGACGTTGACCATGCGGCTTGTCATTGGCACGCACTTAAAAAACCTGTGTCGCTGAATGCATGGTGGGGTGCATTAGTCCCCATGGAATTGACAGCTTGCACATGAGGAAAGGGGCCATCATTGCTGAATGGTATATACACGTTTTAGAGCACATGTGTCAAACTCAAGGCCCGCGGGCCACATCTGGCCCGGTGGACATTTATATCTGGCCCGCGAGATCATTTTATATAGATTTATTGTTATTTTTATGCATGGCCCGGCGATATGAGGCGCTAATAACACACAAACTACAGATCCCATAATCCAGCACTGCAACCTCCTTGCCGAACGCTAGGCTACCTGGGAACATTCCCGCGTCAATCAAGTCAAACGTCTGTTATTGCGAAGCTAGCCCCTCACAATGGCGAAGAGTAAAGTTGATTCTGAAAACAGAGCCTTTCAGCACCGTTGGGAGGCTGAATATATGTTTACAGACATTGCTGGTAAACCCATATGTCTTATTAGTGGAGCTAATGTGGCTGTAATTAAGGAAGTTAATTTAAGACGGCACTATGAGACAAAACATCAGGATAAGCTGAAAAACCCTAAATGCAGAGCAGAAAATACAGAAAGTAGAAGAGCTAAAGAACAATCTGACATTTCAACAGACGTTTTTCACCAGAGCAAAATCACAAAGTGAAGCTGTTGTGAAAGCAAGTTTTATTGTAGCAGAGGAGAGAGCCAAATCAGCCCGGCTATTTACCACTCTGAAGAGCTGCATGATGAAGGTGTGCGATGTCTTGTGTCCAGACAAAACGCAGATTTTGGCAAATGTGAGCCTGAGCAGAAATGTATGTCAAAGTGTAACCGACATGAAACTGCGCTGGGACAAACTTGTTGGACTTACAATAGATGGAGCGCTGGTGTTGTGTGGTGAAAAAAGTGGACTAGTCGGCAGGATGCGAGTAATCCTGCAGGAGGAGAACTGTACCGGTTAGTTAACAGCACATCACTGCATCACACACCAGGAAACGCTGTGTGGTAAAGTCCTAAAAGTGGAGCATGTAATGAGTAATGTAACGCAAACCATAAATTTTATCTGAGCTAAAGTTTTAAATCACCGTCAGTTTCAGTCTTTTATGTGGGAAATAGATTCAGAGTTTGCCGACATTCCTTATCATACAGAGGTCCGTTGGCTGAGTTGGGGAAAAGTTCTCAATAGAGTTTTTGAGCTCAGCAAGGAAATCTGTCAGTTCATGGACATGCCATGTATGATGCGGTGAAGGCATTTCAAGTGAAGCTGTCACAAATGCACCAGTGCAACTTGGCTCACTTTCCTAATGCGCACTTTGC
>VUQG01018642.1:9147-64383 GCA_015106755.1 Etia nguti
TGAAAAAATTTTTCAAAAAAAAAAAAAAAAAAAAAAAAGTTAAAAAAATTGTGTGCAAAAAGCCAAAAAAAAATAAAAAAAATAAAAATGCAGAGCTAAAGGGGATTGCTTAAAAAGGATGATTAAAAAAGATTTACAGTTAGCATGCAGCTAACAAGACTGCCAGACACTAAGAATTTGCTGATCCTAAATTTCCATAGTTTCTCTATTTACACAGAGTATTAATATGATGGTACAATTTCAGTGTCTATCAATAGTTATCGCTGTTATATAAATTTGCATTCAGCAGTTTGGGTAACTGCAGCTTACAGTACTTCAGGACAGTATTTCTCTCCAACAGTAATCTACCTCATGCTTCACTTATGATGCTTAATGCATCTATTGCTGTTTAGTATTATTTATGTACATCTACTTTCTTGTTTTTTTTGGAGAAATCCCATACAAGATGATTCCACACAAAAACACTCACACGTGTTCTACTGCTTGTTAACACAAATATCTAATCAGCCAATCACAACTCAATGCATTCACACATGTAGAAATGATCAAGGCAACTTGGTGAAGTTCAAACTGAGAATGAGAAAGAAAGGGAATTTAAGTGAATTTGAATACATCATGGAGTATTTCAGAAACTGCTTTAATTTTCCCACACAACCCATCTGTAGGGTTTACAGAAAACACTCAAAAAGTGAGCAGCAGTTTTTGAGTGTAGAAGATGCCTTTCTGAAGCCAGAGGTCAGAGGAGAATGAACAGACTGCTTTGAGCTGATAAAAAGGCAACAGTAACTCAAATAAGCACACATGACAACCAAAATATGCAGAAGATCATTTCTGAATGCGTAGCACATCGTTGTTGGAAGCCAACGGGCTACGACAGCAGAAGAACACAGTGGGTGTCACTCCTGTCAGTTAAGAACAGGAAACTGAGGCTACAGTTTGCAGTAGCTCACCAAAATTGGACAATAGAAGATTCAGGGGTGAGGTCAGAATTTGGCTTCTGTTGGCTACTCCTAGCAGGATAACACGTCAAAGCTCAAAACATCTCAAACTGCTTTCTTGAATATGACAGTGAGTTCAAATGACCTCCACAGTCAGCAGATCTCAATCCAATAGAGCACCCTTGGGATGCGGTAGAATGGGAGATTTGCATCACGTGTGCAGCTCATAAATCTGCAGCAGCTGTGTGATGCTGTAACATCAATGAGGATAAAAATCTCTGAGGATGTTTCCAGCACCTTGTTTAATCTGTGCTATGAAGAATTAAAGCTGTTCTGAAGGTAAATGGACATCCAGCAAGGTATACCTAATAAAGTGGCTGGTGAGATTAAGAAGGTAGTGAGTGTTTGTTCATAATGGTGATCATTTTACAGCTGCAAACTCCCAGTTTTTCTTTCAATTTTCAGCTCCGCCTGTTTAACCCTGGCTCAGTACTGAGTGTTGAAAGAAGACCTTCCTCTTTTCCTCACAGGGCAGATGATGTTTAAGATGGCTAGTAGCTGTAGCTAAGGGTTTTACTTTGTTAATATTGTGCATGTTTGGCTAGTCATCTGTGGGAGTAAGAAGAACACCCACAAAGAACAAAATGTACCCAGAAAAACGAGATGCTTTTTGTGTTTCAGCCATTTTACCTCTTAAATGACTGGACTTGAAATTCTTAGAAATATCAGTGAGCTGTGAGCGTCCTTTCTGCTGTTTTACATTTCTTTACATAGACTACACAAACTGGACCCTAAATCAACATCCAGAAGGCGTCAGCTCAGTGCAGGTGCACAGTGCATAGAGTTGCACTTTGTATTATTTAGATTTCACCAACTGCTCTGTTACGACACAGCTTCCATAGCTGTCATACAACATAACTGCCGGCATCTGCTGTGTGTTTGCAGCACGTCAGCAGCCTTTAGCACATCGGTAAGTTATCTAACTTGAGCTGGAGGGAGATAGATAAGGAGAGGTGGAGGCTCCCAGGGAGAAGGGGCTTGGCAGAGGATGAAAGGAAAGTTGCAGGGATTGGATCTCAATAGAATGAGTGTGAGGAGACAAGGGTGTGGATCCACTGTTCTGTTCTTTTCTTTTCTTTTCTTACACTAATTAGACTGTAATTAAAGGGGAGAGGCCTGAGGGGTGAAGAAAAAACAGGTGTTTGTGGAAGATTGCTGTATATATGTATGTGTGCTTGTTTAATTGGAGATGTTGCTCTGGAGTGGCTTTTAAAGTGAAATTTGAGGTTGAGAGAAGAAGAGAGGGGATGAAGATGTGCTTAAGGGGATTAAAAAGCAGAAACGTATCGTTATCTCATCCCTTCATGACTAACACACACACACACAGAGTCCCCTTTGAGATAAACGGCACATCTTGGCATCACACATGTGCTGACATGCTTTCATATGTTGTACCCTTGCGGAGGAAGCGGTGCCAAAATGAGTCTTCTCCCGTCATTTTCAGATTTAAAGCCTGACCTGGTTTACGGTGTTCATGAATACTTTGTGGGAACATATGTGATCGTGTGAACATGCATTTGTACACGTGTAAATCTGAGAACAACTGGTGCATCGGCTGAATCAGATGCGTCACTGTGAGGCGATGATGATGATGATCTCCTTCCTTCAACAAGGCAGCCGTGGAGACTCCCTCTCTTTCCCCCCCTCTTCCCTCCTTTCCCTCCCTCACATTCTCGTTCTCGCCTCTCCTACCACCCCGTCAGCTTTCCTGTGGTATGAGCCGAACGTGAGGTGAATAAAAAATGGGTTGCCCTGTCACGGAAGGGGGGAGATTCCAGCACTTCCATATATGGCTGCCGGAAGTTCACCCCTCCCTCACTCCAGACTCCTTCCAAAGCTGCATCTGTGGAATAGGGGGCGCTGACTCTCCCACTGCTTGCCTGCACACAGATAAGAGCTCATCTGAAAGGGAAATTGGCTGACACCACACACATTCACATGCACGTGCACATGCGCACACACACATGGCATATCAGCGCTGTATTTCCGTCTCCTGAGGGCGTTGAAGCAGGGCGGCTTTAGCGCCGTGATTGTCACACTGGCTGAGCAGAGGCAAATAACGTCCATTTTCTGGAAACAAATAATAAGGGACAGCAGCAAAGCACTAACGGTACATAACGGTGCATATATATCAGCTCATCACTCCCACATACTGTATATAATGCAGTAGGGGACTGCTAATTGCTTTCTTCACATTAGCAGCAATGTTATGCACTGCTTCTTTTGTGCAGTGTGTCGCATGCTTTAAAGCTTTGGTGATTGGGAGTTCTAAAAAACCCCTCTGTATATGTGTTTGTTGATATGTGATGGATAAGAAATCCCTGATCAGCAGCATGGTCTTCAGTGAGAAGCCTGCTCAGTTCAGTTTGTGTCAGACTTAAAATTTTATTTATGCTCTTTGTCCAAAAATAATTAATTCAATCTACATAAAATATGTTGTATTTTGTATTTATGGCACAACATACAGTGATTATGTTACATAACCAGAGTACCAGCAGAAGCCACTCAGCGGCTACAACCAGTCCGCATCTGAAGCCATAACACTAATGTAAGCTATACCCATGAGAGAGCTCAAAATCACAGGTAGCCTTTTTCCACATATTTAATCTAAGTAAATTTAACAGATTCCTAGATTTTGTTTAAGAAGGTGGTAAAATTTCCTTTGTGCTCAGCCTGGCAAACTGTTGGGAGAACCGTTGGATGAGAGGTTGGAAAGCTAACTTATCCGCTAAGGTCAGAAAACTTGGATGCAACATACATATACAGCTGAACAGACACCTGCTAATTAGTGCTAAGTAACAGATTAATAACATACCAGAATCCATCTTTGTATCTGGAACTGATAAGGGGGAAAAAGCAGAAATATAAGAATATGATCTATTTCGTTATTTGAAAAAATACTTCAGTGGTTCCTGGATCTGATACAGAAAACTCATCACTTGTGTTTTGGCCTGTTTCCCAACGCTCCACCAGGTTTAATTAAAATTTATTACAAATTTTACCTTCTGAATGTCTTGTAGTCTTACACATGGACAAACAAACATAACTGAAACCACTTTTCTCCATCCAATGCTTAAAAATTACAAGATACAGTGAATGCAGTAAGGTGTATTCTTCCAACCTTACTATTCTTTGTTAGTTTTACCCTTTGGGGTGATATTTGTTGGTTTCTCTGTCTCCACAATTTGCTTAAGGGCTGCCTGCAGGCATCTGTATGAGCTGCATTCAATAATCTCCACCAAGGCTGAGCATTCCCTCCACACCATGCATGAACTGAGTCACTGGATCCAGAAAGAGATGTGGATCCAGATGTGATATTTTCCTGAACATCGAGAGGATGTCTCCTAGTTTTGGTTATTTAAATTTGTTATGTGTTTGTGAAGACATAATGTGATTTGTCCGATCAATTCTCATCTCTTCATAGTAAAAATTCCTGGACAGATCCAGATCTGATTTTGACACTAAAAACAAATAATCCCTGCTATGTTGGGCAAAGCCCAGCCTCTGGTAATATTATCATGCAAATCCATTCATACCTTTCTGAGTAATCCTTCAGACAAACAGGCAAACAGACAAACTGAACATCCTTGGCACAGGTAATGAGCGTCCAGGTGAAACATGCAGCTGAATTGGACCCAAGCTCTCATCATTTTTATTACTTTAGTTTAAACTTTCATATTAGGAGCAAGTGGCCTTGAAATGCTTGTCTCCTCATTAAAGAGCGCTTGGTGTACTCCCGGTTATCTGATTTGTTCAAGTGTTCGCAAGAGACACTAAAGCACCTGAGGTAATGCCAGCATCCATTTAAATCAGATTCCTGCTGTTTGGAAAGTTTCCACCATGAGAATAAAGACCTCTCTGTGGTTATCGGTGGGAGTTTGTGATAAAGCACACACAAAAAACAGAACAGCAGGATGGGTAGAAAGCAGCTTCTACCAAAGAAATGTCTGAGTCATTACCAGCACACAAACGGAGACCTAATATGTTAAAATAAACACAATGACCATGGTACCTATGCTAAAAATGTCATGTGGTGACAATAAACCTCCTTTGTACCATGTGTGGGAATGTTTCTACACCAGCTGATGCCATGGCAAACAGCAGGATATGAAGAGAAGTCACGCTCACACGCGCACACACGCACAGTAAAACTTGATGACAGGTCACCTTGACGTGTGAGTGGTAGTCAAATACACACCAGCGCCGCATGAGCCCTCCCCATTTCCGTGGCAACCACATAGAGCAGATGACCTTTCCTGTGTGTGTTTAATCTGGTTAAATTTCGTATCCCACCCAGCGGGAGAACAAAGTGGAAACTTTCCTTATCAACTGTTGACAGTGTGGTGTTTTTGTGGTTGTTATCCAGGTCAAAATATGATGTTAGTGCTATTTCCTTTGTATGATAGAATGGGTGGAAAAAGTCAAGGTCATTAAAATAAGCAAAAAAAACCAAAACACTGCTTTTGCCATAATGGGGTTTTAAAAAGAATAATACAAATACATCGAGGAAAGTTCCCCGCCCAAAACGCCCAGTCTTTAATGCTGCACATCAGATATGGACATCTTTTTCTTTCTTCTTTAAAGGAAGGAAAGGAACCCGGGAGACACCCTCTCAGCTGGCTCTGTCTGACATCTGTAAAACCTTGACTTACACTCTGGTTTGCAGACATGGACATGATGGCTGAGTAGACATTTCTGTTATAATTATTTGTAGTTGGCTTGAAGTCCACCGCCAAGTGCTTGCACAGTTGATGCATTGTAGTGTAAACCTGAGTAGGTCCATGCAGTCCCTCACACGCTGCAGAGCCCATCAGCCCTGTATCTGTGACCTTATTCTATTGGTCACTACCCAGTTGAGGGTTTGATGATAGAAGCACCTGCTCAGCTTTCTTCATGCCAACAGTACAATGTAATACCCAAATTACTGCAGGTCCGAGACTAGTCTGCTTGTCCATCTTGCAAACCGTTATTTTTTTAAAGAACAATGATTAAAGCAGGTTTCAGGGGTTCCTGATCAGGCAACCAGAAGAAAGAACCTCTATTTTCATAAATGCTGACAGTAAATTACTTGAGGCCGGTGGCTTTCAATCATTTATTTTTGCATTTTTTTGTAGAGTCTCTGTTTCTGTCTCCACCTGGTGCGTCTCTGCCTCTCTGTCCTCGTTGGGATTGCCAGATCTCCTCTTGCTGGTTAATCTGTTTGGCAGCCAGCGCCGCAGCAGGTTCTAATGGTGCCACATGGTTGTCTTGGCTTTACAGTAATTTACGCCACGACATGATATGAACCTGCTGCTGTTTATGTAGGCTCTGACTCACCCCACGTTCTCGTCTCCTGCCACCAAATGACACATGCTCACACACACATATATGCTCACACACACACGTAGACTGCCTTCTCTACACCTTCGTCGCTGATGAAGGCAGCTAGGTCACAATGTTCTTAACACTGCTTGTTTTCTTTCCTTTGTTCTCTCAAGTGTTTCCCTCTGCGTGTTATTAGCTGGGTGGGAGGCATGTATCGGATAGTAGGTCTTTTGAAGTAGGTGCACTACTTAGATGTTCTTTTTTAGGTTTCTGTTTCTTTGGTTGGTTCTGCATCTTTCTTTTCTGCTTCCTTGCCTTCCTTCCTTGAGTGATCAAAAGAAACAAAATCTTAACAAATTAGAGAGGACTCATGATTTTAAAGGATTTCCCACTGACAGAGCTTTGGGTTTTTACCACCTAAATTAACTTGGGATAAGGACTCACAAAGGTTTATGCATGTGTGGTCTCTAAGCGTTTGTGTATATAGTTCTTCAGTATGTTTGAGTACACTTTAACTTGTCATGAACGCCGCAGTGTAATGCCAGTTTTCCTTCACGCCGCCCCTTGTATAACCTCTGCCTCTGTTCCACATCACTCATCTGTCATGGGACATGGTGTCCGTGCCCTGCGATGTTGCTCTGATGGATCTATTAACCTTGGCTCTGAGGGCTAGCTGCTACTTATTCAATCTCCTTCTCATCATACTAGCCATCTGTTATGGCCATGGCAGCAGTTAAAAGTAAAATATCACTGGATTTAGGTTGTAGTTTTACACATGGCAGAGTGCTGGGATTTTTGGATAGTCGCTTTGTTAACCTAGGCTCAGAGAGAGAAAAAAAAATCAATTTCAATAGAATTTCACAAACTTTAGAATTTAGAAGCTCTTTGACAAACTGCAAAGCAGAACATTGAAGAACCTTTCCAGCTCACAAAGGCAGCTCTTTTCATTATCAGTTCATCATTTGTTATGTTTTCTTTCCTTTTAAATAAAAGGGGCCAGTGTCTCTCACAGGATGAAGCTGCAAATCACACCTTTCAAACAAGATGTTAAATTGAAAACAAGGTACGCCAAAAATCCCAGTGTACCTGTGGCCAGGGTGGTGTTTACTACACACATGTTTTGTTTCCAGCTGCACAAAAACAAAATAAAATGATAATGCAGGATTTGAGAAATCTTCTTAGCTGCTCCTCCAGTTCAGGTTTGCAGGGAAGCTGGAGCCGAAGATGTGGTGAAATTAAATCACCTGACTTTGGTTTCAGACTCATCGTTTATCACCTGAAACAGCTGATCATTTCATCAAGCTCAAAGTGGAAGACTCCTGAGATTCTGTACTTTTTTCCCTTTTATTTTAAATTACGTTTGCTCTTCAGCTCTTGAGGTAATGTCAGGTAAATATGCTTGGCCTCTAGTGAGCTCATTTTTGTGGTGGAGAAAAGCTAAACTGAATCTCCAATAACCAAAGTGGCTGTTTTGCAGTTTTCATCCCAACCCATACCAACATTTGAACTTGGTTTCTTTAAGCCTACATGTTTCTCCGCTGCTTACCAATGATTTTTACTGTCCTAACCACAACTGGAGCTTAATCATAAAGCTGTCAGGACAGAAAATGCTCATGCGATGCTTAGTTTGGTAGAAAGACCCACACTCTGTTTAGTTATGAATGCCTGGTGTGGCTCTCTGTCAAACCTCAGAGGATGAGATAAATGGATTAATTGTCAGGTGTTCACAAACTGCAAACAATACACACACACACACACACAAGGAAAAAAACCCTTAACAAAAACACTCACAGGCCCAAATCCTCATTTCCCTTGCAGAAATTGCAAACAACCAGTCCTTCCTGCCAGCACACTGTTCTGTGAACAACTACACACACACACACACACACACACACACACACACACACACACACACACACACACACACACACACAGAGAGAGAGGACCATTAAAGTGCTGCAAACAGAAGGTTGTTCCAGAGTTGTGCTTTTCCGCACACACACAAACAGTCATTCTGCCACACTCGGATGCTTCCAGGATGAACATCTGCCTCGCCAAGTGCTGGTGAGATGTGGGGGAAGATAAATATTTCAGTCACCGAACAGACCGATAACATGTCAGGGAGATGGATCGTACTGCTCTAAAGTCATGTGCGTAGTCTGTGTGAGACTGCATGAGGATGCTCACGTGCTTCCAGTCCCCTGTCTGTATTGGATTGATAATTCATTTGATCTATTAATGGATCAGTTATTTCTTGTAGATGGTTGCGGTGCACTCGGCAAAGTTTAATTTTCTCTTCTTTTTACTAAATAATTATATGAACATTTGTTTCCTTCTTAAATATCCCTCGTGTTGCTACAGTTACTATCTCTTGGCCAGACTTTGCCCTCCCAAAGGTTAATTCCATTTTGCTCTTTAGTCAGCTAATTATTTGCATAGCATTTCTATCTTCACTCTGGGATCAGTGATGTGCTTCACGGTAGATTAGCTCCTCTTTGGCATTTAGTCTGCTCTTGTCACATTAAAAAAACTGCTGCCTCAGTGACACTCAAAGTCCATAAATGATTGATTAAAAACTGCGTATCGTGATCTGAAGAGAGCAGAAATCAGAGTATCTTTGTCATCGCTTGTGTCTTGATGACAATTTTTCAACTTTTTCTTGAAGATATGCTTAGAATTTCCCTCCAGATAACATTCACTTGTGTTCCCCCAAAGCTGCAACATGATAAGACAATCCGTATATTGTTGTGGAGTTTTGACGCTTAATTGGTAAGAGTGATTAGTGAGTCAATTAAAACACATGACTGGAGCAAACGGGCAAAGTGAGACAAAGCAGCGTTTGCTCTGTAATCCTTCTCATTTCCCATGCAGTCAGTTAAATATGGTCTTTCATTCAGTGGAATGCTAATCAGCCTCAGTCCCTGTTGCTGAAGGAACAATCTCAACTGATTGAGTGTGGATTAAGCAAGGACCGAGCAAATTAATGATCCCATTAGATTATCCCCTAAACCACATGAGCGCGTCGTGACCAGTGGAGAACTCGCGAATTATGGCATGTTTATTGCATTGATAATGACTTACTGTTTGGTGCCGGCCAAGAGTCTCTGCTCTTTACATTATTCACAGTTGTAACCTGGTTTGTGTGTGTGAAGGGCAAAGTTGTAGAATTCCAGCACGGACCAAACTGAACTTGGAAAAGGTCAAGAACTTAAAATTGGTGCTGAATTGGTATTCAGTGAAGTATGCTGCTGTTCCTCTGCACAGATGTTTGATTTCAAGACTGCAGTCAGCAACTTTCATTAAAATGAAAAATGCACCCAGTGCAATATACACACAAAAAAAAGATTCTTGGAGTAAAATGCAACTAAAAAATATAAAATTGAAGATTTAGTTTTTCACATAATTAAACAACTAATCAAGTAAATTTAATTTGACCAGATTCTGTGGAGTTAATTTTCTACACTGTGCTTAAATAACAAATTTAAATTAAAATTTTTGATGTAATCAGATTACTTAAAGTCAGGATTTTTGGCATAACTATTTGAGTGTATCCAGTTGTGTATAGAGGTTTTTGGTGGGTGTGCAGTTGAAGCCGGGGTGGTTGGATCAGGATGCTGAATTTCAGGATGTGAAGGGTCACTTGTAACTACACTACATCTGTCGATATCACTCAGACGCTCACTCTGTCAGAAAGGCACTTGGGTCAGGTGGGTGACATAAATCTAAGTGTTAGATTTTAGTGCCACACAAGGGTGTTATTAGATTTGTCTTCATTTTCCTCCAAAAAAACAAATTTCACTATTTGAACATGCAATCTCTGTGAGGCTAAAGCTCAAGGTAGCCTCTTGGTTTCGGACAGTTTTTCAGCTCTAAAACAGCTCGCTTCAGACAAGAGAGAAACTGAGGCTGCATAAGAGAAAATATACAATAATTTTACCTATCAAAGCAACGAGCTTTTCCTTTGTAAGGTTCTGTTTTTTTATTTCTCCATGCTTACAGTCAACACAGTGGTCACAATAACTGTTTCTAGTGTGCAGCTGAATGTGTCAGTAAGTAGCGCATATGAAATACTAAAGGTATTTTAACACGAACCATCACATCAGGAATCAGGAATGCAACACATGAAGCTGGACCTGTCTGACAGCGATTACATAATGCAGCTCACACAGTCATGAAACATTCACGCAAACGAATGCACAGTGCACACAGACACACACTTCTTCACACAGTCATTCCCCGTTCCTCGCTCTGTTTATTTAGACATGAGATCCAGGCCACTTTCCATCATCTATTTATATTCTTTTGTTGATCGTCCCTTTCTTCCTGCCAACTGGTGGTACAGCCATGGTGACGATTACCGCTGCTAGGAGTGTTTCTCCGTACCGGGTTTGTTCAGCAGCCGATGCCTTGCATAACGGAAAATGCACCCAGAGATGGGAGAGAGGGGCAAGAGGGAATCTGGATATAATTAGGTTTGTTTTTGCCAGGAAAGTCACAAAGAAACACCACCAACAGCTTTTTTTTCTTTATGTGCGTGTGCGCACACACAAAGAATTTATGACATCATATTGTAGCATTGCAGCAATGTCAGTATCCACAGCAGGGTGCTTCTGATCACATGCAAAACCAGTTTTGGACCCAGAACCTTGCAAAGCCGAAAATACTTTTATGCATTTAGTTTCAGTCCATTTCCCTGCATGTCCCACTCCTCTGACTCTTCTCCGGTGCCAAACTAAACCAACCTCATCTCATTTGTGCACCTTGAAGCTCATCTCACTCACCGGGCAGTCAGCCTATTTTTCTTGCACCCCTGTGTCGTCCTGTCCTACTTCCCACTTCCCTTTCTTTGAAATCATGGAGAGGTTTGTGAACCAAGGTGACTATTCTGCGTCAGCCGGTGGGCATGAGCAGGCATCCCGTGTAGCAGGCTGACTTGGAAAAAAGGGCATCCATCAAACTTACACGTACCCTACTCTTCCTTTGGAGAATACTCATTATTCTGTCCACTCTGTCCCTTTGTGCTTCTTCCTTCAGGCACTTTAAAAAAACACACAGGCATCCTTACTGCCTCAACTGAAGTCATATTACAATAGATGTTAGATAGAAGCTAATATCAAACAGTGATATGCTTCTAAATTCACTGATTAAACACATCAAGACCGCTGTTCTCAGAATCTGTTGGTCCTTAGCATGCCTGCCAGATCCACCCTGCACTCTACAAGACCATTGAAGGTGCCCTGCGGTATCTGGCAAAGGGATGTTTGCAGAGGACCTTTTCAGATGCTTCAAGCACACTAGAAACCCTGCAAACTTTGGCCTTGTGTCTTACCAGTTTTGGGGTACTTACTTGGAAGTAAGTGCCCACTTTAATGGTCTAACGGGAGCTATGTACACTCCAGGCAGTTTTTGCGGTTTTTAGTTCCTGCAGTGCTCACACAGAAAGTCTGGGGCGCGTCCTTGAACGACTAGAGAACTATAAAAAATCTGAAAATGCCAAAATTAGCGTGGGCCTTTTGTATTTATTATTTCTCTATCATCATTTCCATTGAACACGCTGACTTTAGAAACTGTTTACTTAACTTCCAACAGGCTTTGTTTGCTAAGACATGAGTGATGTTCTATTCACCTCATCAGTCAGTGTGCCATAACTGATTTACTTAAGCGCTTTTTGCACTTTCTAGGATTTGGATCATAGTCATGAGGACTTAGATTAAGGGTGTTTGTTAGATGCTGCTCATCCCTCACTCCCTTTACCTTCCCTATGCTTCCATCCGTGCTGCCTCTCTGGCAAGTTTGAAAAGAAAGTTGCAGAGAGAACATTTCTGCTTTTTAAATTGCTGGGTTTGGCCAGAGATGCAGCGAGAGTGAAAGGGCAGCTTGGATTGAGGGGGAGGCTGAATCACTGCAGAGACAGACAGTAAAACTCATTACACATTTGTTCTTGACTTTTTCTTCACTTCCTAACAAGGCCTCAGGCCTCTGTTTGTTTGTTCTCGTTGTGGATGCACTCCACTGCTTGTGCGCTGCTGACCAATGCTTGGCCATCTGTCATGAAGGAAGGAGATTTGGATTCATGTACTGTTTTATGTGTATATCTGTTGGGGAGTAGTCTGAACTGGATATTGGCAGTTTTTCACTGTGCTTTAAGTCACAGCGTTGCTCATTTTTAGTCATCGTATTACCAGCTTGTTGCAGTATTTTGCCTGTCTTCTCGATTAATGCAGCTGTGACGTTTTCTCCCTGCTGCCAATCTCCCAGAGCAGCATGTTATGTTGCTGAATGTTTCACAGGCAATAATCAGCAAATTCATCTAAACACGCGATCTGTCTTCACCCACTTTGCTGTTCTTGATGTTTGACTTAGTCTCCCCCACTCCGTTTAGCAGATATCTACAGAATTTGACTTTTCTGAATTGCCTATTCTGTTTAATGCTTCACTGAATAAAAAATGAAGTGCTGTGCTGTACAAGAACATATAAGCAAAGATTGGGGTGCTTAGTTTCAGTGTTAGTGTTCTCTGTATTTTGTATTAATGATGGAAAAAGCGATTTGTAATGTGAGAGTTATCGCCTTGCCCCGCAGCGCCTCAGAGCTGCGAAGCGTTAAGCAATTTTACTTTTCTGGTTCACTATCACCGCTCTCATCAATCTCATTTCCAGCAGCAAGCAACTTCTTCCAGCTAAAGAAGCTTTGGTAAACCCTCCGTACTGTATATCATCAGCATGATTAACGCTGAACACGAAGAGCAGCTAAAGTACTGGACATTAACCTCTTAATAGCTACCGGTCCAACACTGACCCTCTAGGGTTTTGGGTTGGGTTAACGGCAACTACTGTTTTCATTTGTTTGCTTGGAAACATTGTTAATGTGTGAGACTTCATTTAGAAGTTAACGTCTTCTAACTTGTGAAAGTTTTCCTATTTGGTATGTGGCTAAAGAAAACCCAACCCTAACCCTAGGAGAGTTGCAGATGACACCGTAGATTTTAACAGGTTAACCTGAAAGTTACCCACAAGTGAGTAAATATTTGACTATTTGACAAGTGGAAAAAAAATTCAAAATGTTTGCTGGGTGTATATGGCACCATAAGGAAGTATTTGTTTTTATTTATTTTATTTTAGAAAACTTTCTTTGCAATTTCACATTTTCTTTATAGTTTCAATAAATGCTTTATTTAAAAAAGTATTATTAATGTCCTGCAAGCTGTAGATGGTATAAGCTTGTTTAATTTCACTTCCGCTATGTATGACGGTGTTACGTGGGGCTTTTTGGGACCAAAGATGGTCCTATGCCATGATCGTCTTGATTTCATTTGTCCGAATTTCTGGTACTGACCTCTGAGATTCGATGACCGCCGGTGAAAAGTTTGAAATTTTGTGTTATTTTTGGCCACAAAAGCAATTAGCGGGAGCAGTGTGCCAGAGTTCAGCGAGTGTTAGGGAGGCAGAGGGAAATGGCACTGGGTCCAGGTCTGCTGCTGAGCTGAAGGATTCAGCGGCCAAAACCAGGTTTTTTATTTTTAATTCATACAGCAGGGGAGCTGAGGGGAAAAAGCACCACACACAAACACAAATAAGCCCTCCCTTAGTGACTCTTTCCCTCTATTTCATCCATCCATCCTCATCGTGAGGCTCAGAGTCCTGAAATGAATCCTCTGCTCTCCTTTTCCTCGTGGTTGGCTCAGTTGACTCTGTCTACGACTGTGTGTGTGTGTGTGTGTGTGTGTGTGTGTGTGTGTGTGTGTGTGTGTGTGTGTGCTCATGCCCCAGTAAAGAGCAGAGCTCTGTCACTGTAGCTCATTTCGGTGTTTGTATCGGTATCTTTCCTGCTTCTAACCAAATATACCTTGTCTTTTTTCTCCCTCCTTTTCCAGTCCATCATGGAGCAGTTTAACCCCTGCTTACGGAACTTCATAGCCATGGCAAAAAGCTATGAGAAGGCGCTCACCAGTGAGTACACCAACCATTTCTTGTTTACCGTCTGTTTTCGTCTGTCTCTCGTTCCTCCAGTTGTCCAGGCAGAGGTCCAGCTGCCCCGACACTTGGCGCTGCTTCTGTATCGTCTTGATTTACCTCGAGTCTGGTTAGTTTTAGGGTGATGATGGCTCAGATATTCACATGTTAAGAGCGTTGTTGATGTCAAGCTTACAATCCTCATCAGAAGCTTTTAAACTACACACACTAGTTTGTGCCTAGATCTTATTCAGACGTTCAGTATTGTGCTGTGCTGTCCTGTGATTGTTCCCCTGTGACGTCTTCCTCCTTTCTGTCCACCAGCAGCTCCTTTCATCATTCTCTTTAACGTCCATCTCTACCTTTGTCATTGCTTTTTGAGGTTTGTACCGGTGTGTTTGTGTGTGATTGTGTGTGCGCAGGGGGCAAAGAGTAGGAAAGTCTGTGAAACTGAGGTATACATTGAGTCAAGGTCAAAGACAAAACACAGGAAATGTCCAGAGGGAGCTAAGTGGAGCATTAGCCAATGCAAAGTGGAACAGGGAGAGTTGTGAGAATAACGGTACCCCCACCCCATGAGGCCCAAGAAATGAGAACAAGCAGAGCCAGTATTCAGGACAAGACAGGGTAAAAAAAACTGTTTTGAAAAAAGGAGAAGGTAGAAGGAAAAGACTGCGAGACAAATGTTCACAAAAACAGAAATTCAGAAATTCTCAGCAGTTATTGGTTTCCTGGAGAATGTCCAGTGGATTATTCTTTAACTTCACAAACTTTGATTAATTAAAGCTATGCAGTCAGCATGGATAAAGAGATTTCATGCCTCCAGGTCAGGCTGATAACGCTTGTACTGATGCCTTGTACAGTATATGTCTTTAGATAACACACTCCCCCAACCATGTTGAGCTCATTTATTGATAAGAAAACCTTCCAGCTCTGCTCTTAGATGTCACTCTGTTGAGGGAGAAGGAGGAGGAGGAGGAAGAGGAGGTTATCGGGGTCGTATCATATTTTCAATGATGGTGCAGACTTGCTTGGTATGCTGTGTGCGGTTTCGAGCCAGGCTCTCCTTTGTGTGCTTGGAGAGGAAATGCAGGGAAGACTCGGCAGCCTGCAAGAACAATAAAGAAGGCCTCACTCTAGTCTGATAGATAAGGCTAAAAATAGCCCTGCGACGCTCTGAGTGGGGATTACACTTCATCAATGCCAAGCAACGGCACAGAGGCAGAGTTTAGAGTGGGGCTGGGCACCCAGCAAGCATCTATTGTCATAGGAAAAATGCCATTGCAGCCCCTCCTCGTACTAGAACTGGGGCGGCAGCTTGACATCCCCGCGGACTGAGAGGACCAGAATGATGCAGGAAGGAAGCCGACTGTCTGCTTTCTGGGCTCGACGAGGGCGGTGAGGTTTGGGATGTAGCGCTCAGCCAAATTCTCTCTTTATTAAAATCTTAATTGCACCGTGGTGCAGGGCTGCAGCAGAAATGTGGGAGCTGTGTGGCTGGAACATGCTGTGTTTGTGGAGAAAGAGGAGAGGATATATGTGAAATCAATAAAAGAAAGACGTCTCGGTTAAAACTGGGCTATGTTCAGCTGAGACTGAGATTTCAGTCTTCGTTACAGCAGTTAGCCCTAGTGTTTGATGATATCACTGAAAAATCGTTGGTCTCAGTGGAACCTTTAAGCTTACAAGAGTACAAAGATGTGTCTACTGATGGCTCTGTGATTTAATAATGGCCAACGTTTTCTTCAAAAGTAGTTAATTAAAAAACTAGAAAGTTTAGTTTATCTTTACACTGCTTTTTTGGTTCAGTTACCATAAAACAGTAGATTATTTGAAGCTGTAATCAAGAGCAGTGTGTTTTTCCAAGTTTAGCCCATTTATAACCGAGATGTTCAGGTGTATTTTGAGCTGAATCACATTTGTCTGCTTTCTGTGGAGGAATGTGAGAGGAGATTTGATGATGTGGAAAGCTTAAATTTTGAAATTGATGACATTAACATGATTCACGTGTCACCAGTCTCAGCTGATTTAAACCTTGTTGATGTTTCATCTGCTCTGCTCTGTATTGGCTTTATATCACTGTTCTAATCCTCTTTACAGGCAGGCCCTCCTTTTCCTCGTCCTCTGCCTTCTTCTTCCTCTCTTCTCTTTTATTTTTTCTCCTGCTTCTGTGCCTCTCTGTCACTTTCCAGCTGACAGACAAGCAAAGCATTCCCTGGAGCTAATCCGGCCTCACCTGGGCCTGCTCTCCTCCCGGCTGAGATTTCTCTGCACATCGATTAAATTAGCCTTGCTCACCCAGCCGTCTTAGCCTTACCTCCATCCCCTTGCTTTCGCATCCACTCATATCCTACCTAAGCTTAACTCAAGCCAGGCTTCAGAGAAGCCGGAAAAGGGTCTTGGCCTGTCACTGTCATAGCTTACGGAGGAGGGTTGCACTGCTGTGTAAAGACTTTTGTGGCTTTTTATTCATGGTTTTCATAAAGAAGTCCTCACAAAATTGTCTTACTGAAGAAATGAAATTGTTAAGTGCTTGTGCAGACTGAGAAGCCAGACGCTGTCTTAATTTACAGAACAATAACTTGCATAGCTCAGTGTCTCCGCGGACTTCTAGATGTGAATAGATTTTCATTGTTTTCCATGCGGGGATATGAATACTTGTCATTTTCCCACTCTCTCTGTGGGATTCTGCATGAACCTTCTCTGGCAGTTCAAAACACACTCATCAACATGATGGCCCTGTAATAAACTCAGCACTCATCCATATGTATATCCTGACTGGGCATGTGTCCTCTGTCATCATGAGTTTCACTCCCCTTGTAGCTAACCCCTGACCTGCTTTAATTCACCGTCACCGCTGCCTGAGGCTGTCTTGCCCTCATTTCTAAGCCCTGAGTCACTGCCGTGTCTCAGCTCGTGTCCCCGGCTTCTGTGGCGATACACCGCAGAGAATAATGGTTGACAGTATTTGAATTGTAGAGTGCTTACACATCACTGCTGTGAAAGGGTTTGTCAGCATATTATTATGTATGGGGTTGTAAAGATGTGAGGTGCCATTAGGATGTTAAAGCTTTAGTTCATCCAAATTACGAGAATGCTTATTTTTCCTGCTTATGCCATGTAAATCATTTTTATTGTCTGTCGTAATGTAAATTTCAAGTGCATCATATGGCACATATAAAAAAACAAACATATTGTTCACCTACTTGGTGTTTTTACTTAATATTTCTGCACCGCTACAGCATCTGGGTTTAATTTAGTCCAAAATCTGAGGGTTCGGATTCATAACTGTTAATTTGATTAGACTAAAACATTTATAACCTGTATATGAAGGACAAACTTGGAGTTTTGAACCACCAAAAGTAATTTAACTCAATCAGATAGTTTATTAAACTAGAGAAGAAACATTACTCTGTTGGTCTAGATTAAATTAGATGAGATTAGATTAGATTAGTCCTTATTGTCTCCCTGGGGAGAAATTTTTCTTGGAGAAGCAAGGGCGACACGCCACATAAAATAACATCATAACTTCACACACTGATAATCGCCCTGAAGAAAATTCGTATCTGTTCAACTTACCGTTTGGTGCCTCATACCTTTTTCAAGACAACGAAGAAATCGGCTTTGGATTGTTTTAAGATTAATCTCAAGCAGCAGCATATAAGTTAGAAGTGCCATTAGCTTTCTTTTTTCCATTTGTAGTTTGTTATAGCGTTGTTGAGCAGGTTAAAACAGGTTTTGGATCCATAAGGATAAACAATGTTTAAGATTCCCTCTCATGATTCTTATTACATGGCACTGAATGAAAATAACCCAATACAAATATTCATATTTTATATTTTTTTCATATATGTTTCATTTGTGCTCATTGTATTTCAGCTTCTCCAACACACCTGGTATAGTTTCATAATTGTTTTTTTTTTAAATACAGAGAATGACCTTTTGGGACGGATGCAAAGTACGTGCCTTTATGCAGTAGGACACATTTTAGGCTGAGTTTTGAACATTCTCCACTCATCTGTATCACACTCACAACCCAAAAATAAATAATAAAATAAAATAAAAAACTTCAACATCGACACAATAGACAAAGTCATCATCAGTTTCAAAGAATGGAATAAGATCCTTCTCACGATGGTCCCTGGAGCGGAGAGGCTTTTCTCACTGAGCCTAGACTAACTCATTTGACTCTGGCTGAGTGAATAACCGAGGGACAGATGAGCTACTAGAAGACAGATCTTCAAAGTCCTCATCACTACAATGTTGTGCATCTGGAGACAAAACATCACCAGACTCTTCTCTCTCATAAACTAGGCCAGTTTAAATCGGAGGTGATATTTCACCTGAATGTGGTGCAGGTCTATAGCTGATGACATGTCAGGGTAACTGATGGATGATTTAATTTTGGAACTGTATCCAGAAAAAAATATCAACTAAACAGAAGTAGCGGTCATAAAAATGATTCTGTGGCTCTCTCCAAAAGAAAAACCCGAGCTCTTTCTCCTCCCCTTAGTTCCTGCTTTGAGGTCACCAATGGTGATTATCAGTTTTTGTTTTTTTTTGTTAAGCCAGGCTCTCTCCTTCACGCTCTGTGTGTGCTTTTGCACGTCACATGACTCTATTTCTGCATGATATGAGTCCTCTGAGTGCTTGTCTACTCCAATCAGAGATCGTATCAGATGATGATGATGGTGATAAAAAATCTATAAACCTAAAAATTAGATCAGTAAAATGCAGGATTAGTCAGGTTCAAAATTTACTTCAATGTGATGTCTACTTGAAAACTGCATTGTTTTAACATTATAAACATAGGATTACTGTATGATGTGAGGAAACAATTCAAAAGAAACAAATTTGTTGTCAATATATAGCCCAGAATAGAAAAACCTTTTTTTCCCTTCATGTTTTTAAAGACCTTCAAAAGAGCCTTTGATCTTTGTACAATATACAACAAAATTACTTTTTTTAAGCATCACTGCTTAAAAATGTCTCTCCTGGTAAAGTATAAAAGAGGAAAGTATTAATAAATGAGTAAAATAGGAAATAAAAAAGTCAAATAAGTAGAAGAGATGAAATTAACAATAAAATTCTCTCACACACAGTCATTGATTTCAAAATGCCAACATTTCAAATTTGGAAATTTACTCAGTGATTCCGTTTCAGTTTACATTGCACAGCAGCTGTTGGTCTGTTATGGCTGAATATAGGAAACCTGTTGCCTGGATGTTATTCACTTTGCCTTTGGCCAAAAAAGAAATCCTTTAAAACTGATTAGAATAGGGAAGATGGACAAATAAAAAGTTTTTGGTGTTTTTTGTTTAATTTTCCTGTAATTTGGATAAACTAATCCTTTAAAAGGGATTTTTCCAAAGTAGTTTGTGGTGAAAGGTTTTGCTTTGCTTTTTAACCTGGCAGTCTTGAGATTTCTGTTTCCTGTAGTTGCCTCCATAGAGCTTTTTCTTTTCCTGCCTGGTCTCCATTTCCGCCTGTCGCTCTCCCGACCTTACCTCTCTGGGGGAGGGGAGGGTTGTATGGGATGGTTGCAGAGCTGAAGAAGACATCATTTCAACTCCGCACCCTTGATCTGATGCCCAATGCTTCCATGTTTCCAGGTGTCACATATGCTGCAAAGGGCTACTTCGACGCTCTGGTGCGGATGGGCGAGATGGCCAGCGAAAGTCAAGGCTCTAAGGATCTTGGTGAGTCCTTGTAGTGGCAGTAGCACCCTTGATGGGGTACAGGGGGGTTACACAAGCAGATGGTGGATGGGATAGTGCTGTAGGGCAGAAGCAGCTGATGACCAACCTGAAATTGGACACACACACCCACACACACACTCACAGATGTTTTTTCTAGCATTTAAGTGCTTCAGAAATGTGTGTAAATCTTAAAGATGAGCGTTAATCTGTCTTTTCCTGCACTTCAGAGCTTATTTGATACATTAACACCTCCAATTCATATAGAGAAACACATTTTGGTTCGAGAAGAATTAATTCTGCATGATTGTCACAGCTTGCCCATTTGGTTAATCCCTTGTTTCCTCACATTCAGGAAAGATAAAGGCTTTCCAGTTGCTTTTTTATTGCACCGCTGTGAGCGAGTAATAAATTTACAAATTTGTTTGGCATTTGGTATTCACAAGAGCGCACATTGCGAGGTGGATTTGCTTTCTATTCATAATAAGCCCTCAATATATTTACAGTGCTAATGAAAAATCTTCCTGTTTTGAACGGCGCTTCCAGCAAGTTGTCAGGATACAAATTTCCCAGCTCCCTTTGCTCTCACGCAGCGTGTCGTCTGGTTTCGGTTGGATCAGCTCTGGTTCTGCTTGGTATAGACACAGCTATAGTGATAACTGGTGTTGACGAGAACTAGCTGATAGCTGCTGTATGAAGCAGGACAGCAGTGTTATAATTGTAGACCAGGTCACATGCCGGGGCGTGTGCAGAGTCTTTGTTAGTCCGGGATCACGGAGGCTTCTTCTTTCCTTCACCTTGATGCGATGTAAGATAGCAGGCGTGTCCTGAATCAGCAGAGGAGAGGAGGAAGAAAGGATGAAGAGATGGTTAAAGGAGTGTGAAACAGAGATATCTGAGGCGACTGAGGAGGATATAAAAGCTGCATCCATTATTCATGTGAGGACCTTTTTTGGGGGCTTTCTCGCATTTCTTCTGGAGCTTCATCTTTTCGCTTTTCCTCCCTTCCTCTCTTTGAGAAAATACCGGGTAGAGCTCTAATATGAAAAGCTCTTTTCTTTATCTATTCGGTTTCGCCTCCATGATTGGTGCATTTATCTAGTTTGAATTATTTTCATCTCACACTGTTTTAGGGGTGAATGTTTAAACATACAAGCCGGTGACTAACTTAAAATATAAATCACTAAAGCCACTTAAAAGTAGGAGGAAAGGCCTTTGCACACAAAGACTGTTTTCATTTGAAAATGTAGGTCTCTGAGTAAATATTCCTCCCAAAATGTCCGTCACAGTGTTTTGCAACTGTTTGTAGCTTACTGTGTACATATGCAAATATGCAGTAGACATGAATGCTTTTCATGCATTAGAGATGAATTTTTAAAAAATGCAAATTTTTGACTTTGTGTGCAAACTCCTTAACAGGACATCCCATCATCCATCTCTGCATCCCCATTTCCATCAGCTTCGTTGCTCTTCTGTTTGCCTTTCATGCTCTATGTCTTCCATGACTGTGCTTCTGTAGTCTTTTTGTCTGCATGTTTGTGGTTTTTTTTCAGTTTCTTTTTCTAGCAGCCTAACCATGACTCAGCAGCCCTTTAACAACTCAGCAGAACCTCCCTCCGCCTCCAGTGAAATGACAGACTAGGCTGAGCAGAATGGATTGATGCCGTCTCTGCATATCAGCAGCGCTCAGAGCGGCTGTGGTCTGTGCAGAGCGGAGGGGGAGTCGTTCTGATGGCGTTTATTGCTTTTGTGGATTCCTTAGCATATTCCATTACTTTTGTTGAGCCTTGCGGCTTCATTGAATTACCTGATGAAAACAGAAGAAAAATTTAGTTTGTTGATGATTCTGCAGTCACTCGGTATGAAGTGTGCAACTTATATCAAAGTTCTCCCGGTTAATCCATAGATGACAGTGTGTCTCAATGGGATTTTCTTTTCAGTAATACTAGTAGACAAATATGAACACGTTCTGGAAATACAGAATGATTAAAAATACATGAGCGGGAGCGAGAGATAATTATCCAATTTTTCTCATTAGACCAATTCAGTGATACGTTATAAAGTAAACAGTCTCCTTTTGCCGGTTTTGCTCCATAAGAAGCCAGAGGAAACACTGAGCACCATTGTTGCTGCATAATGTGGAAAAACTCCCAAGCCTGCCAGCTTATTAATTAACAGATAACAAGGGTTGTGCATTTGGTTTTGTGTGTTTGCGTGTGTGTGTGTGTGTGTGTGTGTGTGACTGAACTAAATTTCTTCAGCTCGCACATGTCTGTAGCTGTGACCAGAGCCACGAGCACAGAATCCCAGATAAGCAAAACTATGTGTGTGAGTTTGTGTGCGTTTTTGCTGGGGATAATCACTCATCCAGGCCTTTACCACACACTTCATAATTAATGAGGAATGAAGGCAGATTTGTAAAATCGTCCAACTTGTAATTGTTCCTTTAATTGGGTTTTGTTGAGGAGAAAATGTGTTGGCGCCGTGGAGCTGAAGTAACAGGGCCGGACTACAGACTGCTTGAACTCTCAAAGTGAAATCTGGCAGAAAGGCTCCGCCACCTCCGACTGTACTCTCTGAAACAATGTAATTAATCACAGCGCATTAAGATGAACAGCAGCTAATGGCATTAGCACATGAGCAGAGGATGGAGAGTTGCATGTGACAGGATGAAATGAGGAGGGGGAGTGGAGTCGGGTTGAGAAATTGACCTTGATGGTCAAAGAGAAAAATTTAATGTGTGATGGAAAAAGCACCGGACTGTTGATAAATTGGCTCACACATTAGCAACTCTGATCTTATCCAGGCTAAATGGATCACTGCCGTTCCACTTAAATAAAAGATGGCATGAAAGTTGATCATATTAGACATTATTAAACAGTTTTAAGTTACAATAAGTGACGTGTTTATGGAAGATCTGATGTTTTAATGAAATTGTGAATTAATCTTTGAGGCTGACGTCTGCAGTTTATGAGTCTGTGATAGTTTTTCTTGCCCTGTAATTGTAAATGGTGAAATCCACTTTGTCAGATGGCGTTTGTGCCTAATCATTATGCATGAGGCATTTTTTAGCAGTGGCACCTCGGGAATACTGGTTGCCTGTCCTAAGCTAGTCTGCAGAGTCCACTTGAGGAGGCTGAAAGGGTGGAGGTGGGCTAAGTCACAGGTTAGTCAGCCATAAAAACCACTTGGTTAGATTTAGGCATTGAAAATTACTTGTTTGGTGATAGGAAAAATAGTGGTTTGATTTAAAAGGCACCCTGCACATTACCCCAAGTGGCAGCAACCTCCAACTGGTACCATAATTTGCTATAGGACTCCTTGTGCGGACAGCCTGGCATCAGTGTGGTGAAGGAACTTGTTCCTAACTGAAACTTCTGTCTGTGTATGTTCCCAGTTATCCATTTTGTGGTAGCCTTGAGATCCTGAAAAGATGTTTTACCTCTTCAGAGCTGAAGAAGCCTCTTAGATGAGAGGCAAAACATCTTAAAAACCTAAAGAAGTCCAGCTGTGTTTTTTTCAAGCTCTGAGGACTTCTAAATGGGTATGCTGTTCTGTTTCAGATACTGGCACTATCACCAAAAAATTACTCATATTATAAAAAAAAGCAAAACGTAAGCCTTGAAATATCCTTAAATCTGTGCTTCTTTACACATAGTTTTTTTTTTTTTTTAATGTTCTAGATTTGGTGTGTCAGCTCACATGCAAAAGCATACACCAAAAAAGGCTGACTTAGGGATTTCTGGTGACACGTGGTAAAATAGTGTTGTGGTTTTCTTCTCCTTACTGGCCACTTTAAGCATTTTACACCAAAAACCATGTTCATCTATTCATACAAGGCGTTTTTCCTACACATACAGCAGTTTATATCGAGTATGTGGATGTTCACACACTGATGGATGCATCAGAAGTGATCGTGGGTTCAATATGCTGAGTGAAGGTTCGATGTCTGAGTGAGAAGCTGAAGCTCCGATCAGTGGGAAACCGCCTGTTTGAGCCCCGTTGCTGAACTAATCCAGCCTTTACCCGTGAATAGCCATTACAAAAAAATGTAATAAGCATGTTTCATAATAAAGACTCAATCAGACCTGCTTTTCAACCCATTTTTCAGCACCAGTTATTAACAGCAGAGGTATATGAATGTGTCAAACTGCAAAAGAAGTTCTAACACAGGGATGCTCACCACGGTGTTTTTAAACTAAACACTTTGGCAGCTTTGTGTGTCACTTAAAAAGCAGCTGCAGAGACATGGGAACAGTTTAATAGTAGACTTGAGCTGCCGACACACAAACACATACTCATAAATAGAGTTATTGCACAAGCATACACCCTCACATGGCAGAGCAGGCCGTAATCAAACTGACTAAAAAGCAAGAAAGCATTACATGATTATTATCCACTCCTGCAGCCTTAAAATAAACTGACACACATCTCCACATGGGGACACTCATTTATGGAGAGATGGACCGTGTGGTGTCATACGTGCTAAACAACACATAAGAAACTGGCACAGGAAGAGGAAATGATGCATCGCTGTGCTTCAATCACTTGTTCTTAATTTACACGATGCTGTCAGAGTTTGAACAACCGCTCTGCTGCATGACTCCCTGCGAGGAGAGACGAGATACTCCATGACTGCAGAGTGGAGTGTCATCCCACTCATCCTCTCCGCTTTCACTACGCTCTGTGTCTGCGAACGCCCCCGCTTTGATGTGGGAGCTCAGGCAGCCCTGGGAGAACACGCCGACTCTGCACACATTTCTAAAAATAGATTAAGTGAAACGCATCGAGTGGAGCTGCTTTGAAGGAGGAGGAGAGACGGAGTACGGCGTGCGAGCCGCAGCCCAAACATGGTTCGCCGGTGATGTCAGTATCGATGAAAATGACATTATCCTTCTTCCGTATACTAAATATGGGCATGGTTGTGAGCAAAAGTAGGAGGCTCCTGCAGTTCCGGTTCCCCTTTGTCTATATAAGGTCTCTGCCATTCAAATGCAGCGTTAGGCAGGGATTGTACTCACTCAGGTCTGTGCTCAGGGACACAAAACCTGCTGGAAGCATGAAGAAAAACAGCCCTTTGGCTTTTCTTATTGTTTCCTGCAGTACAGCTGATTTAAAATGAGCCGACTTTACATCCAAACCTGCATTCTATTCACTTTATGCGTCTGTGCCTATCATTAAAATCTACTTTAAAATCTCATCATTACTGGGGTTTTCACGTATGTCTTAGCCCAGGTAAAACATAGAGCAGGATTGCACAAAAAAACAGGATTAATATTATGAGCCTTATAAAAGATGACCTCATTAAAACTATTCTGCTCATACAAAGTCTGGTTGGGGTGGCAGCAAATGGAGATGAGATCCAAATGGAGAAGACGTCCTATTCAGATGTTCAAACTACCTCAGCTGTTGCCTCCTGACATGAAAGAGCAGGAGCTTCAAGCCTCCTTTGGATGTCTGTCTTTAAGGCTGAGGACAGCCAGTGGCAAAAATGCAGCTTCATATGTGAGGGTTCAAACGTAAATCGGCTGGTAGATCAAAAGCTTTGCCTTATGGCTCAGCTCGGCTCAGCTCTGTCTTCTCTAGGATTCTCTGGTAGAACATTTACATCACCGCTGACGCCGCACCGGTCCAGCTAACGCTCCACCTTTTCATCACTCATGTGTAAGACCTTGAGATAACCGAACTTCACCGGTTAACAAGTCTTCCCTCGGTCCAGAGAAAGCTACAAACTGTTCTCCAGCAGAGATTCTGATTTCTCACAGTCTTCTGCAAAGTGCTCCAGCACGTTCTCATGGTAATGTTCCAATGAGGCCAACAGAACTGCATCATCCCCCAAAACCAGGCGTGCAGTTCTAGCGTTAGAACTTTCTAACTTTAAAAGGTCAAAATGAGATCCAGTGTTCATTCTTTTTTTTTTTACGATTAGATTAGGACATTATTTTCTAAAGCACTGATTTATAGTTCTTTTACTATACATCAGCTCTTAGGTTAGATTTTATATTTCTGTGTCTGTTATTCATTAAATATTCCTATTAATTATTGTTTAATTCTATATTAAGCACAAAGGCCTCATGATTCCTGACTATCTTCCAGCAGAACTCCAGCTACTATCAGCTCACTTCTATATTTCTTGCTTGGGATGCCTGTGAGCAAATTATCGTAGTATATCCACATATTTTATGCTCTCATTTTGTTCCTATTCATCAAATTAAAATCTATCCCATGTCTTCTCATTGCCGTGGGCTGAGCACTCTGTAGCATAACATCCATCTCATTAAATCAATTTAAGGTTTATTTAGATGGCCAAATTTAAGGTCCAGGAAACAATTACCCTTTGGTTGATTAATTCATTGCAACACATATTAGAGGACTGTGTCGACCTTTAAGGCATATTTCTCCACTTCAGCCGACATACTGTTAAAGGATAGTGAGGTTTCACAAATGGGAACGGGGGCTAGATGCAATCAGTGACTCAATTAGGCAACGGTGGGGGAGAATGTAATTCTGACGGGTCAGAAAGACAAAAAAATTCCTTCCTGTGGTTCAATATTCATCAGCAAATTTCACTGTATAATTTTCCCCTCATTTGTCTCTCAAATAATTACCTAGTGTTGCAGAGGGAAGTGGTTTGAATCGCCTCTCATGCTGCACAGCTGGATGGCGGCAGCAGAAATATGAGCACTCGCTTTTTGAAGCAGAGGTAGAGAAAACAAGATGAAAGCAATAATAAAGGCTCGTAAAGAGGGACATGAAAACATCATTTGTGACACTCTAAGGCCATCTCTTAGGGAAATTCTTCCATAATATGCACGACTGGTGTCCCTCCAAATGTGCCTTGCTTGAAATCTCATGCTGCTCAGCTTAAGGAAAAAAAAAGCTGTTGACCCCTGTGTAACCCTCATTTTTCTGATCCAGCACAGGCAGAATTTCCCCTGAGCTTCAGCTCCAATCTGAATTCAGCTAGCATTCATTCTGCATAGAGGGGAAAATGCAGCGGGAGCACTCTTACTTGTTTTTCCCCCCAGCCTTGTCACCTCAACATCTGCAAACTGGGAACGGTTAAGACCGCGTATAACTTTAAAAATCATTGATTGCAGCATTTTGAACCATTGCTTGATGGAAAGGATATTACTGGAGTTTACACCCAACTGGAATGATGAGGGACACAGTACAGGCTGATAAATTGGTTAGGTTAGTGTTTGCTTTCATGCAGAAGCAAGGACAATTTTCCTTTTTCTGTGCAGAGTTATAATTTTTTTTCTCCTGAAGGTGTTAGTACATAATGAAGTAAGCACATCCCATCTCATCCCAGGGTGTCTGCTACTGCCCTTTAGATGTCCTTTAGATACTACTGATGTTGCAGAGATGCATTAAGGTATCCTTTGGCACTTTAATGAACCGGATGCAGCAATTTAGTCTTTCAGTCCTCTTTTAAAGCTCTAAAGAGTGCAAAGAACCAGGTGGTAGGGGACGTGGTTGAGTAATGCTCTACACTGTACATAAAAGATAGTCATAGTCACTGAAATATCCACATTTTGAAGAAATGTGGATATTGGATGGATGTTCAACCATCGTTTTTCTTCATCTTACCTGGTGACGGGTCATAGGGGCAGCAACCTAAGCAGAGAAGTGCAGACTTCTCTCTCTCCAGTCAACTCCTCCAGCTTATTCAGGGGAACTGAAGGAGCATACTCTCCAGCATGTCCTGGGTCTACACCGAGGCCTCCTCCCAGATCGGCATGTCTGCCACACGTCGCCCAGGAGGAATCTTTGTCAGGGGCCCGAACCACCTCAACTGGCTCCTTTCGGAGTAGCAGCTCTACTCTGATTACTCTGGAGTGACTGAACTCCTCACCGTGTCGTAAGTTAGATGGAAGCTATCGTTTGGAGAAAAAGCTCGTTTCCACTGCTTGTATTTGTGATCCCATTCTTTCATTCACTACCCAAAACTCGTGACTATAGATCAAGGTGGGCGAGGCCTAAATGTTACCAGCACAGCTGTGCCACCAACATTTAAGCCTTACCAAAATCCAAACTTATGTGTTATTTAAAAAAATAATATTCCATATATATTCCAAAATATGTACTATATAAATATTTTAGAGCTACCCTCATGTGGTCATTGCCAGTCGTTAAAAAATGCACAGGTTTGTCAGCCAAGAGACTCCTGTTTGTTTCCTGTTTGGTAGCTTTATGATTTACACTTTGTTTGTCTTTGTTTTCTCTTCCTCAATATATTGGACTAAATTAGAACCAAAGCATGCAGTGTTCCAAAAGGGCTTAAGATGCAGTTTTTTTCAGCTTTTTTTTCCTAACTGGTGATGCAACCCAAAACCCAAGTGGCCAATCTGCAACTGGGTACCAAACTATCCTTCCTCTGTCCAGACATCACCAGAGCAGAGCTGCCCTGCTAATTTAGCTTCCCTTTACTGCTCCTGCCCTTTTTCTCGTGTCACCCCAGGTGGTGAGGGAGGATGCAGAGAAGCAAAAAGAGGAAGAAACAAGAGACATGATGAAGAGAGAGATGCAGAAGAAAGAGCAAGGAAGGCGAGACAGGAAGCGATGTGCTCCCGGCTCATTAGCAGCTTCCACCCAGTCTCTTGGCAAATCAAAACCAGGCTGCCAAGTGAGCACACAGGCTGGAGCGCCAGCACTTTGATCACCTCCACCTGCCGTTCATTAATACAACCCACTACAATTCATCAGCACTTTAAAACAAGCTGTCTTGTCAACAGTGAGTTGGACGTCTTTTTGGGTGCCAGTCAACTGACAAAAAAGAGATCAGCGAGGGATTGTGTAGTGATTAATTTAGCAAATGTCTCTAATGGGATGGTAATGTGGCTTTAATAATGTGTTGGACTATAAAATGTCCTTGAGCTGTCGCATTGTCCTTGATGTGGGTAGTCGGCCAAATGGTGACTTAATGATGCTGATAATAGAGACTCTGATCTGAGGCACCGCGCACGGACACTTTTCATACAGGCGAGTTGTTTCGCACAGGAAACTGTTGTTAGGTTCTTGATGCCCGTCTCCTCCCAGGCTTGTGGGATTTTCTCTTTCTGCATGTTTATCCATTTCAAAACCGAACATAGTGGCACTTGTCAGCTCATTATTAACTTACTGTCACCAAGCTGTAGCGTGAAGCTGTCAATGAATTCTCATCTGTCATGCCTTTTTAAAGCAGTGCACCATTTAGTGGAAGAAGTGATGTTTGTAGGCTTGAAATCCACATTACACCCTGATTCAGACTGTCGCCTGTGCCTCAGTGTGCTAACTCTATACAAGCACGCAAAGCAGATATATCTTCTTTTTCTTTATTTGTAGATTTCCCACTGTGAGAACCAATTAGAGGTCAGAAGTAATGATTAAGATGACAAGAATTGTTTTGACCTGCCAGAGTCTCTGTTTATTTGTCAAAATCCCATCCACCACTCTGTGCCTGCGTCTTAGTAGCAGCTTGCATCTTCTGCCACAGATGATCACTCTTCATTTAGCACCCCATCAGCCACCACGTAATGATTATGTATAGCCAGTCATTCCTATCGATCTCCTGTAGCTCGATCGCGCTTTTAAGAGATTCATTTTTCTTTCCGATAAACTGTAGAAGCGAAGATGTCAAACAGCCCAGATCAAGATGACATGTTTACAGTCACGTCAGCGGGATTTGTGCCCTTATTGTAATTTATAACATGAAATGCAGTGACAGCTTTTAACATGTGAGCTTGGGTTTTTACTGCCGGTGGAGTGCAGGATTATAGCTGGAATACAAACGCACCAAATGTTACGCTGATTAACTGCAAGTACAAAAAAACCCAACTTGTAATTACTTTGTTGTCAAGTGGATACTTAAAATCTGAATGCTAAATCAGGCATTGTTACCACTTCTGGGGAAATTTGCACATGTTCTCGGGGGTGTTTATATTCACCCCGATGCAGCCAGTGTTAAGCAAAATTAAAGACCCAGAAGAGCACAACAATAATGGTGTCAATCATGCGGCATTGTGGAGGACAAATCTCCCTGCAGCACCTTGTACTCCCTTCACTGCAGCTTTCTGGGGATTAGAGCTGCTTGTTTGCTTTCAGGCTTCTATAATACAGTCCCTGCAGAGATGCACACTACATAAAACACTTTCCTTCATATGGCCATTAACTGTGGCTCACTCCCTCCTTCTCACTCTTTAAAGCCCAGGAGCTGCATGGAAAAGTAGCTGGGGTAATAAACCCAGATGTTAGTGCTGCCCTTTGGTTGCCCAAATGAATAATGGGCTTGTTCCCACCCTGCAGTCTTAACTGCTCTCACTGTACACATATCCACCGACAGAGTATGGTTTGGCAGTTGAGTCACTGGAGAGTTGAGCGAACTGTGATTGCTGCTTTTTTTTCTTTTAAAATCAACTTTACTCCACTTTTGGTTTCTCAGCATTTATTATTTCTCAGCCCATCTATGATGGGTTTTAGAGGCTGTTGAGTTGTTATATTTTTCTCATGTGTGCTGTAAACCTCTGAATCTCACTTAATTGATTTTTGAGCCATAGGTTTTCATTTGTTAGCTAGTTGTGTCTTTTTGTGTTAACTTTTCCAAGAATAGCATGAAGTAACAATGTCATCCTAGGAGGAAGACAATGCGACTAACTGTGAGTTGTGGCCTGCTTGAATCTTGGTTTGCGAGAACATTTTGCAAACAAAAGCAGCGACTGTGTATTTAATCTTTAATTCATCTGGACCTGCGTGTGCTGAGTGGTGACAACAATGTGCTTTACTCCCCTTTAAGCCTCAGATGTTGTGATCTGCTCTGATTAACAGTAAGCTGCTTACTTCTGCTGGGTAGAAGTCCGATATTTCACAATGCAAGGTGGAGAGATTTTGGATTAGATGGGTGCAATTAAACAAGAACATCCCGGAATTTGGGGATTTTCCAGGTAATAAAAGCCTGTGGGTCAAAGCCACAGAGCAGCACTGTGAGACCTGTTGGCTCCTTAACAGTTTCTTTATGCAGTTACTTCTTTATTACAACTTGGTTTTAATGTTTCGACCCTTGTTCCTGTTGGCTGTAATAGTATTGAACTTTCCAGATGAACAGAATCAACTTTTGGGGATTTACTTACCTGGATGATTGCACATGCATCAAAAAGTACTGAACTTTGGCAAATGAATCAGGAGATGCTTTTCAGATTTTACTTATTTATAGAAGATCAGTGCAGCCATACTGAGGTCTGCTGTAGGTTTTGCACTGTATAGTGTATTGCTATTTATTATTGTGCTGCTTGACAAATGAAACGCCAGAAAACCACCATAACTGAAGGTCTACCTTGCAGTAGACCATATTTATCAGATAATTTTATAAAAGTGCTAATAAAGGCACTAACAGCGCAAATGTAGTTAAGCGGTGTGGTTCAGTTTTTAGTAGCAGACTGTAAACTTGCTTATTTCTGCTGTAAAGTTGAATATTTAAACTAACAGTCTGTGGGGATCGACTCACTTCTGGAGGCTGCCTCAAGTGGTCGTTAGAGGATTTGCAGTTTTTGGCACATATGTGTTGCTTCATTGTTCAGCTGCTTGTCTTTTACTAAATTGCAGACATCGTGGTGATAGTTATGCTCTCGTGCCAGCTTGTTATCAGTCAGAACTGCCCTTGGAGGCATAAAAGCTCAAACGGGGATTTATTTATTTTTATATGCTTCAGCAGCTGGTGGCAGGGCGACCTTTCAGTCACCATCTGCTGCTCTGAAGTTTAAAGTAAAGTTAAAGTGAGACGCTCTCAGTATGTTGATATGAAGACTGAACTCTGACCTCCAAGGGGATGAGAATCAGAGAGAGAAGTCTTCCTCCTCAGGGACAATGAAGAATAACTTTAATTAGCCTGTAGGTACATATTTAAAAACCCAGAAATATGACCAAGACCAGTTTTTAAAATTTTTTTTATTACCAGCTATGAGGCAGTTATATTGGCAGTGAGGAAGGAAGTATGGAAACTAATGTTTGAGGGGTACCTTAGATAGTTAAGGGAAAGTAAGCAGGCCTTTAGAAGTGATTTAACACACTCATTTCTCTCTATTTGGAGATTTTCTCCTAATATATGATGAGAAATTCTGAATATGTTCAGAGATCTCAGAGGGAAATATAAAGGAAAATGGCCAGAAATTAGAATAATAGAAATAAATTAATGAGGAAGTTGAGTCCTCCCTAAGAATCTGATATGTTGTTATATTCTAGAAATGAGTACCCCTTTAAATACCCCCTCTCTTCAGTATTCTGCTACCCCCCTCTGGCTGAAATCAACATTGGTGCAATTGTGTTAATAGAGGTGCTTGAGTTCAGCCCGGTCGCCGTCGCTTGTCGATGGCCAGCAGCTGTTTATTAATGGATGGGATGGGAATGTGCGTTGGGTGCCCTCCAAGAATCAAAGGAGAGTTTTGAAAGTACACATCAATGCGTTTATCTGCCTCGCTGGCCCTAACGCCCTGTTCGCCGGCAGTCAGACACTTCCACAGCGTTATAGCCTTTCGGTGCATTTTCATAAGGAGATGGTGGAAGGAGGTGGCTTTAAAGTAAGCTGGTGAGTTGGATGAGAAGGGCTGTGGGCTAAACTCCCCTGTGTGGCTGTCTGTTCTGCATGCATGAGTCAGGTTTGCCTCATGTGTGACATTGGATTTTTGTGTGAGGTTAAAGGGCAGCCAGGATGACGTCTTGCACAAGTTAAAATCTTGTACTGAGAAACTGGTGACAGCAAATTTACAAAAGAGGGATGTGCTGTGTGGCTCTGATAGCTATTAGCAAAGAAACAGAAACCATTTGCTTTGTGTGTTTTATAATTATAGTACTAATAAGATTATTTTATTATACTGACAGTGACAGGCAGAAGCTGTTGCAATGAAGCATAGGAGAAAGTAGAAGGCAAGAAAAAAGACTGATTATTACTGTTATTAAAGAGAATTTAAGTGATGTCAGCTGCTATACATCTATCTGAAATACTCAAGTTATTTAGCAGAAGCTTGGATGCAGACTTAAGTCCAGTCCCCTTAAATAAATATAAACTTCTTTTCCTTCCACCTCTGCCCATCACCTCCTCCTGCTCCGACCTTTCCTAAATCCCCTCTATCTCATCTGCATGACCACAGCACTTCCATTAAGTCCATTAATCCTGTCCAGGCAGCCCACTCTCTGTGTCCCCTCTGACTGTCCACTGTCTGGTGTTCACAGGTCCACCAACACACTCGCGTACACGCTTCGCTCAGACTCGCTTCAAGTCAGCGCTGCAGCGGCGTACATTATCTAATGTCAGCATACATTATGCAGGAGGCAGATGAGTGACATTAATATATATCAGTGGGTTCATCTGGAATAAATCGGGTGCTTTATGATGCCGCTGCAGCTGTAAGATGTACTTTAATTTAGGCTTTTTCATAAAAATACCAAGGGCGGTTTACTTAGTGTCTTATATTATTAATATTATATCCTTATATTATCTAAGAAAAGGGAAAAACTTTTGTTTTTCCAAATATTATGGTAGATGTGCAATAAGAAACTGCAGTAGATGTACAGGATGTTTTATGAGATGTGTGTTTTTTTTTAAATAGATGATTAACTATTATTTTCTTAAGGCATGTGAGAATATTAGGTTTCCTTTCATTTATAGGTTATATATAATATTACTAGTACATTACTTCAGTTTAAGTTTTTTAGTATTAAAGTATATTACCTTGTTTGTAGAGCTTCACTGATACTGGGTTTTTGAGGCAGATACTGAAATTTGATAATTTACAAAGCATACAAATAGGGATGCACTGATCTGGGCTGATATTGATGTTTTAAAAGAGAGCTTGGATTCAGATAAAAATATGTTTAAAAAGAAATCTTTAATTTCACGCATTTTTAAAAAAAAATGTAGCCAATGCAAAATGATTGATGAATATCGACATGGCCAATATTTTGCCAGTATATCAGTTTATCCCTATTTACGTGTGTTGATTTCCATACGCTGGACAGTGTTTCTTTGACAAACAAGAAGCCGACACGAAGATTTAAATACAAAATTTCACGACCAAAATAACACCACAGTTTTTAGTCAGTCTTAACGTCTGCATGAAAAATCCAGTGTCTATTTGAGCTGAGGTGATGAGGAGATGGTTTGTAAGTAAGCGAGGGTCAGACTAACTGCCTGTCTGAGTGTTTTTCTGTGTGAAATCTTGTTGTGTGTCTCATTTTTCCTGGGGTAGTTTGATCTGTCACTGTCTCTTCAGGTCTCTATCCCTCTGTTCTTTGCTCAAACTAGATCTTTTTGTTCCTTTTTTTTGTTTTTGTTTTTTTACAATGCATTGCGTATTCAGAAGAGGCAGCATGTAGGTATCTTAAAACAATGCGCACCTCCCTGGCTGCATGAATCATCCTTTACTTTCTACTTAGTTTTTGTGTTTTGTTTTGTTCTCTATTTTTAGCTTTTGATTTCTTTCTGGGGTCTGCTTTTTGGTGTTTCCCCCTGTTATGTTGTAGTAATACATATGTCTTATTGCAAGGATGAAATACTAAAGATTTTTTCTTTTACCATGCTGTTCCTGTGTGTTTCTTAGTAGTAGTGTTGTAAGCTCTTGGTAAAAGGGAAATCCACATAGTTTCAGTAGGTTTCTTGGTTAACGCTCTTATTTTTCATTTTTCATTCATTAGCGCATATTTCTTGAGTGCACTTTTAATTTTTGTCACTGTTTTGAGTTTCGTCTGCTTCGTCGATATCACGAGATGTCTCATTTTGTCCTTTGCCTCGTCCTCTTCCCTCGACACCGTACACCTGTCTCTCATCTGTTTTGCGCAGCTGCATGGTCTCTCTTTTTGCACGATGCGTGTTGCTCTCACACAGAGTTTGAATGATTTAATATCACTATCTTTTTTTCCCTTTCTCCCTCCCCTCCCTTCTCTCTTTTTGTTTATTGTCTTTCTTTGTCTTCTCTCTGCAGGGGATGTGCTCTTTCAGATGGCTGAAGTGCACAGACAGATCCAGATCCAGCTTGAGGAGATGGTGAGCATGTGGTGGTGGTGTTGCTAAAATCAGCAGTCCTTAAGCCTCAAGCCAGACGGATTGTGGGCTTGTTGCTTTGGAGTCACACGATATATTTTAACATTTAATACCCAGCAAGACACACTCCCTACTGTACACGAGTAGCTTCTACTGTAATTTCAGTTTCTAATGGCAGCAACTCTCTTTATTTGCTATGGTTTGTTTACTGATACTCTGATATGTAAATTACAGTCATTACAGAATGAAAACATTCTCATTTCACTTCTCCAAAAGGTCTTTATTTGATTCCAGTAAAGAGTAAATTGGCCAATTGTGGCAACATTCAGTCAACAAAAAGAAACAGCGAGGAGCATCCTGTCTTTAATGTTTATGCAAATTGTGTTAAAGGGTATTTCGAAACTGGAATCCTTGATCTTTTGGATAATAGGTGTCAAAGATTCAAGGTAGTGATGATATTTTTTTAGTGCAGTGGTACAAGATACAGATTAGAAACTGAGCAAATATTACATTTTTATGCAAATATTTCATTCGGTGCTGACTCTCAGGAAGTTAAAATATAACTCTGGTTATATGAACATATCCAAAGGAAAGAAGGAAGGTCACAGTATATTATGTGCATCTTACAGAAGGGAATGCAGAATCCAATCTATACTGTCCTGTGTTCTCACAACTTATACGTGCATACGGGCAGCAAACTTGGTGTACACTTTACACTTTTTATGCCAGACACCCGCCTTTATTTGCATTGTAACTGGAAAAGTCTCACACTTCAAGGCATTCCTCTGCACCAACACTAACTCATGAGTGACATTCCTGTTTTTAAAAATAATCCGCTGTGGTTGATCATGTGGCTGCTTGAGGTTTCAGTGCACTTTGTTGTTTCTTGCATTGTTTTTGAGGCTTTTCTGTGTCTTGCAGCTAAAGTCGTTCCACAACGAGCTGCTCACGGAGCTGGAGAAGAAGGTCGAGCTGGACGCGCGATACCTGAATGTGAGATTCCCTTCTTCACAAGTGGCTAAACCATGCCGCTCTAATGGGCCTTTCAGCCTCTTCTAGCTAATTGTTTTGGTTTAGCTACGCAGTTGCTGTTTAGTTCAAACTCATCGCTTTGATTCCAGCAGCACACAACAAGTATTTTTCAAAGCTGCAGACAGGTTTAGAAACCACCTGGAGAAATTGGTGGAGACCAAAGCAGCGCTAAAAGAAGACTCGCTCGTTTCCTACATGTTGATAGCTTTTCAGGAGAAACTAACTGATGGACACCAGCTAGCCTTTACTTGATTCAGTCAATTTCATTCATCTCTAAAATGTTACAGACATTCATAGACAATGATACCTTTTAGTTATTTCTACCTTATTCTTTCCTGAAGCTGGACATTTCATGGACATTCGTTGGGTACTTCTTTTGTTTCATTTTAAGGAAAAAAAGATCCTAGCTTAATTGCATGAATTTTATGAAAACCACTTGTGATAAGAATTACTGCTTGAGGAGATTCTGATAGCATAATATTCAGATTCATTATGTAACAGGACACCTGCCCCACCACGAGCTTGAATAAAACATCCTGTTGGACCTTTCATGGGAGTGAATTTATGTGGAATACAGTATGAACCACATTCTCATAAAATCACTGGCTCGGAGACAAAATGCACTCCTTAATTTTCCGCCAGCTTTCATCCAAACCACTGCAGCAAGTTACATAAATCACATCCTATTCTGTCCCGTGAATAGTGAGAAATTCTGCGAAACCGAGGAGTTTTGCACAAAAAGAACAAAATTAAGTGGAGGAATTTATTTGGGGTGATCTGTGGTTTGGAATCAGCCCCCAAAACATTATGTAATACTAAACAAAGGCTTTATCAGCACTCTTGGAGGGCTTTTGGATGAATGCCACTCAAATAGACTTGCATATGAATGCTTTAATTTGATTTGCATATTCCTTTAAGTTGTTAGGAACATATTACATAATGCATGCTACTGACATTAAACACTACAGTTGATGTTGTGATACATACATGTGATACACAAAGAGAAGAAAAACATAAAATCAGGAAACAAAATATTGGGAGGGAGGAGGAGAAATAAGAAACCTCCTTCAGTTCTCCTGTCTCAGTGATACAGAAGCTGACCACTTGTCAAATAAATGTCTGCCTCTGTCAGTGTGAAACATCATCTGTGGATGCTGACACATGCGAGCAGCACTGCTGTGCCCCTGCTGACTTTGTGCTGCCCCCCCCAGGCTGCACTGAAGAAGTACCAGATGGAGCACAAGAGCAAAGGGGAGAGTTTGGAGAAGTGCCAGGCAGAGCTAAAGAAACTGCGCCGGAAGAGCCAGGGCAGCAAGCACCCGTCCAAATATGGGGACAAGGAGATGCAGGTCAGTGTGTTTGTGTTTGTGTGTCGGTCAAAGTAAATGTGTGCAGCTTCTTCAGGGGATCAACAAAGAAAAAAGCAGATGTCTATGGATCACCAGTATCCGTATGGCTATCTGCAGGACCCCTTTTAAAAAATGCATGGCAGCATGGCTACAACTGCCAGTGCCAAGAAAATGTGATCCGGCTGGCTTCAGGCCAGCATGTGGCGCAGACAACCTGCCAGTCAGCTTCTGGTGAAAATGTCTGTTTCACATAATTCACTCCATCTTTATTTCAGCAGTGTCAAAATTCGAAACGCCAACAGAGACTTTTAGTGAACTCGTGCTGACTCTTCAGTCTACCACACACTCAGCTCCTCCTGGCTCACAGATGCTTTCCCTCCTCCTGATGGGATTTGAGCCTCAGTGCACCTAGTAATCCGTGACTGCTGCCGGTGCTGATGGGATAGGACGTGCTGAGCCGAATGGGATGTGGCCCCCGACCGTTCATTCGTGCTTTGTGTACCCGGTCTGTGAGGGGAATTGGAGATAGCGAAGGTTACCACTCAGACAAAAACACACAAATTTTAATTGAGACTGGAGTTTTAGTGTAGATCATAAAACAGTATCTCACCAATAGATGCCAACAGACATACTAATATTTTGTCTACTCCCCAATAGAGTAGACAAAATAAAGCCATGTGGGTTTTAGACCTACCAGACTGATGATTTGGGTAACGAGCGTTATCCTGCACATGCTGCTTAAATGTTGGCTCTAAAATGTGTATAAAATGTCTTAAGAACCCAAATAAAAAGTCTATGGTAAAAAAAGTGATGAAACTCTTAAATATTATCTCACTAATAAATCAAAGAATCTCTGTAGAGATGTTGTACCTAAAGGAAGGGTCTGACAAAGCAATAGAAGCAAAATAGATGCTAATGCATAAAAAAGTGCTTGTGTCATGCTAGACTTAAATTTCTGTAAATCAACTTCAGTTGTATTTATATAGCACCAATATAATGTGATCATAGCCATGTTAGCTTTGGCTAACATGGCTATGATCGCGGGTGCTGCACCAGTTTAATTAAAAAAACAAAAAAACAAGCATTATGATAAAAGGAGCTTGGCTACATCTATTTTGTAACTGTTCAATGCACTCCCACAGCTTTTAATAATTTATCTGTGTCATTAGTTGCTGCACTTATCGGCGTTGCATAATATTTGTTGACAATATCTAGGCCAGGTGAATGGGTTGAATGAGCCATATTTCTCTCGTGTCCCGGTAACTGCTTGAGCGGAGGCGTGATTAGACGGTGCAAGTCTCTGCGCTCTCATCTGTAGGTGTTGCGGTGACACATGGTGGGCGTGCCCTCTTATACAACCTGCACTGGAGATGCTGCTGTTAGCTGCTGTGATCTGAGAGGCTGATAGAGAGTGAGGATGCAAAGGAAAGGAGGATGATGTCCTTTTATGTTCTTATGCTTCTTAGTTGACGTTTGCACACGTATGCAGCCTTATATAGGTTAGCCTTAATTGGCTTCAGTCCGGAAATCACTTTTGTTACAGCTGCAGCGTCAGTTTTAGGCAGATTTAAAGCTGCGGTTTGGTATCTCCACAGCTGGCTGTCTGCTTACTCAAATGTCACACACACTTGTTTCTGTTTTTACATTTGGGTGTCAGCAATATGCTGAATGTATGATTGATGGACCTCTGAAGCTTATATGTGTTGTCAGCACTTAAGATATAAAATTAAACTCACAGTGGAAAGGGGAATATGGGGCTTCATCTGCTGACAGCCTGTCGAGTACAAAACTAGTTCTTACCTGCAGCTGCACCGGGTAAAAACAGGGGTTCACAGGTCTCTTTAGAAGTAATTTCTCTGTCACATCAGCTATTGCTGTTTGAACAGAGCACTGGTCCAAAGTATGTATTGTCCCCAGCGCTCTTTTAAACGTTCCCCTCCCCTGAAATGTATTATGGTCATTGTTAGCTGACTTGATACTATTTAGGGAAGCAGTTCTGGTCCAACTTACACAACTTGTGATGCAGGAAAAAAATTAGGGAAAGAGAGGTCATCATATATCAAAAAGTCATGCACAATGTGGTTTTAACTTATCGTTATACTGCAAAGAAAACAGGGTATCAGAGGTTAAAAGGTTAATTGTGCAGCACATATAAAGGCTGAAGAAGTCGCCTCGTGCTGCTCTGTGGGAGCAGCAGGGGAGGTAATTATTGTGTAATTGTTAGTGTTGCTGCAGTGGATGGCTGCTGGAGCATGAAGGGGGCGGCCCAAAAATCGATATGGGGGGGGGTGTGGTTCAGCTGCAGCATGAGGAACACCAGCACAGGGACATTCAGGCCCAAAGTCTGTCGTTCCCTCTGGGCCTTAATGTATTATTGGGTGTGAAAGCTCCGATCTCAGCTGAGATGACTCTCGTTTCCTGTCGCTCATGTTGTTTCATCTCAAGAAATAAACAGTGTGTTCATCCAAAACCTTGCTAACTTGAATTAAAGAGATCAGAATTTTCAACAGGGTTACAGTCAAATTCCTATGAAGTTTCAGGAAAACAGGAAGCAGATTTTCTTTTTTTGAAACACATGCCTCTACTCAGCAGGAGCTCAAACTTTCTTAACATGTTCCTAGGTAACTAGTGATCCAGGCTGTCTGAGTTAATGCTGCTTGAACTGGTCTAGTCTGTGGCGCTGCTTTGTTCATGCAGTATTCATGGTCTTGATCTCTTGGCAAATTAACTTTCCCACGAGAACAGCCACGTTTTCACCTTTTGAGTATGCTAGCATGTTGTGTGGACCTCCTTGCTAGCCTTAGCACAGTCAGAGGGCAACAGCATGTGTAAACAGCCAGATTCTTGTTGTGCATCATAAGGGCTCTCATGGGAATCAGGTCTTGGCAGGAACAAGTGACACCAGGAAAAGGTGAAACACAGATCTGCCTTTTTCAAGATGCAGCATGGCATACAGCATGGATCTGGGTGTTTTCTGGCAGCAGAAAGCTTGAAAGTTTGCTCACTTCCTTCCATGAAATGAGGCCATCACTACAGCATCCTCCACTGTCTAACTTTTAATTAAATGATGGCACAGCTCACTGGTGCCTTCTAGAGCAGCGAGGAAGAGAAAACACAGATTAAAGTAACTGCCGCTTGTTCCTCCTGCTCAAGACTGATGTTAATATTAAAGCGGGAAGCTCTCAGGAACAGCAAAACTCAGAGCTTCTCTTTAAGCACAGCACACAGTCTGATATGTTTGTTATTTGGACTTGGATTAGAGGGACAAGTAAGTTGTGGCTTTAGGTTATGCTTATTAGAATAGTTTTATTCAATCTCCAGTATAACATTTTCATGTTTCAATGGAAAGAATGCCAAAATATCAACATCAGCACTTCACATTGTGATTAATGCTGCGAGAGTTACAAGGTCAGTACATTTGCAGAATCCCAGGATGATAAGAAGAGTGGAAAACGAGAAATAAAATGTTTTTTAAAAAAGCTGAATAGAATTTTTTTAAAAAACATTTTCTTCCCTTATGATATTCATGAACTCCAAACTCAGGAAAACACTGAATATAAAACAACATAACAGAATAATCTTCAGTAATTTGGCAATATTTGTATCATCATCCTGTCGAATATGAGCGTTAGTGAGTTGTTTTTATTTTAGATTATTGTAAATAAATATACTCTGTGCTTTTTATGCTAGTTTTTACAAAACAAGACTGACACGACCTTTTACCACTTTTAGAGATTGTACTAGTAAGTGATAAAGAGTATTTGATGAATTTGCATTATCATTAGCCTTAATCAAGTCGCACTGGCACTTGAATGAAGTCTCGTTGGTGGTCTCTCGTCAGCGCAGAGCCATTTCCCTTTATACGCTTGTTCGACTCGCTGCAGTCTCCTAAATCATTGATGTCCTACTGAGAAAAATACACCAGCACACTGGCAGGCTTTTCCACACTTTTCTGAAGAAGGTCTGATCTTTCTGAGATCTTCTGTTCGGGGCCAACTCTGAATCTTCCCACACTGATTGCTTGTAGAGACTTCAGCTCGTGCATTTTATGTGCAGCTTACAGAAACTGTGAGATGACCAAGCTTAGGACACAGATACTTCGTGTTGTCTCCTTGTGTTTCATAACGGAACTGCTTTAGTGAATATTTCTACCTATTGAGCAATGATGTCACAGATATTCACGTTAATCAGCAGTAGCACCAATCAACCGCAAAACTACTATCTCATCATGAGAGGAACGCAAGGGTGATGAGGGGTAAGTGAGAACTGTGCATAGTTAAAACCTTTTTTTTGTTTCTGCGTGTGATTATGTTTTTTATGGGCGTCTTGCTGAAGTTAAGAGGAAGTCAGCTTGTAGCCAGCTTGGCTGTGATTAATGATCTCGCTCTGTCGCTTGTGTGCTCTTGTTCTTCACGTGTAAACACACTTAGCTGGCTCCATCAGACACATTTCTGCGTTACATAACCAGGCTCGCTTTCAGTTGATAAGTCGCTTTAATGGAAATGTTACGAATGGAAAGAGATGCAGTCGTTTTTACAATTATGTGCCGACGCTTTTTTGTTTTGATCATTTCAGATGCAAAAAATAGAATCGCACTCTCTGCTCCCATTACAATACTGATTTCTGTAATGTTTGATCAGCTGTAAAACATTTCAGCACATATAGCATTAAATACAAATAGCTTATATGCTGTAAACGTAGTTATAGTTTAATAACCCTAAACCCTGCTTGTTAGATATTATAAGCTACTTTCTGATATTCGAGTTCAAGACTATCCTGCTAATATCCAAAATTACAGCATAAACTTTATACAAAACATGGGCGTAGTGACCATGATGTCACCAATTCTGTTTTCAGCTATAAATTTACACCTGCTGACTTAGAGGAGATCATATTTGGATGATTTCTAACTTTAAAAAATCAAAAACATTGCTTGTGGCTAGGCCCATCTTTTATGTACGGTCTATAGGATCAACTCCCTTTTGGCGATTTTATTATTATTAGTAGTAGTATTATGTTGTTGTTGCTGTTGTTGTTGTTGTTAGAACTCTGCCCATGTATCTGATAACCAGGTTTTATTTTAAACACATATACTGTAGACCTTCTGCTCATGAAGATGGGATCTTACTATTTGGGTTTGTTATGACTAGGATCAGTGCTGAGACTTCAAAATCCATTTCATCTTATTTTTATAGCTGGCAGGCTCCTCTGGAGGGAGTTAACACAATAGTCTGTTATTACTTTCAGCCTTGTGGCAGTTTGCATTTACCTTCCTCTCAGTGAGACACAGAAAGTTTTAGTTTTAAGAGCTGGATGTGGAGGTATTCTTTGACCTCTCCATGTAATGAATGAGTTTACCTACAGCCGCACGCTACTTAACATCCCTCTGCGCAGCTCGTTGTAATTTTGAAGAAAACACTGCAAACTTTTAGTTTTTTAGCTAGTATAATCACCGATAAGCTTTTTGAATGGCCGTTTCCACCACAGACAGACTTGTTTCATATTCAGCAGAGTTTTTGCACCAGTGGTTTAGACCAGTGGTCCCCAACCCCCGGACCACGGACAGGTACCGGTCCGTGAGTCGTTTGGTACCGGGCCGTGAGAGTTGAGGCTCAGGTGTGAAATGGTTTTCAGGGTTTTTATCCTTAACTCGGTTTCTCTGGGTCTTTTCCCGTGTTGTAGTTGTGTGTCTTATTTTGAAAGAAATATTTACGCGTTACCATAGCGACCAGAGAGCATTAAGGGGCAGAGAGGAGGATGTTACTCTCAGTGTTGTTGGCAAGTTTCAGGAGGACGCTGCTAATAAAGTTACACAATTACACAGTGAATTCGTGTTTATTATTATATTTAAAAAATACCACAGTTTTTGTCTTGGTCATATCATTTTATTTTGTTGTATTTATCCACGACACCTTAGAGGCCGGTCTGTGAAAATACTGTCTGACATTAAACCGGTCCGTGGTGCAAAAAAGGTCGGGGACCGCTGCTTTAGATCATCTTTAATGTGAAAACTCAGTGATTATTTGGACACCATCTCCCTCCATGCACATGCCTTAAATGCTGATTGGGCTCACTGTCAGCAGAAAGCAGAAGCAGCTTTTGGCCAGATTTATATTTGTGTAAAGGGGGAGCTTTTGGGTGAAGAGTGGCTGGTTGGCAGTAACATGAAAAGCAAGTAGGAATCTAATTAGGGCTCCGTATCTGAGGGTGATCAGGCTTAATGTACTGAAGCTGCATGAATAATGGAGAAGGAGCTGTGGTGAATAAATGCACTTGAATGTACAGTATATCAATTATCCAGGCGTGCTTTTGTAAACATTTGCGTCCTATATTCCGTATACATTCCTTTCTCATGCATATGCAATGGCAGCATAAGGATTATTTAAGATATAACAGAATTTGTTTATTCAAGGTTTTTGGTCTTTTTCGAGGAGGTTAAAGTTTTATTTTGATTCTTCTACTGTCGCTAGACTTGATTTGTCTACTTGTCATTGTTTACAAATGCACATTAATTTAAAAAAACGAATCAAAAGTTAATGGCCTACTTAAATGTAATTATTATTATGTAATTATACAAGAATAAACCTTCCTTATACAGTCTCTTTAGATAGTTCAACCATGTGTAAGTACAGCATGGCTTTTTAACCTAGGTTTTAATACACGACCCCGTTATAACGCAGTGCGTCTACAGTAAATCCTAAATAGAATAAAGAAAGCATTGCACACACAGAACTGCTGCTTATGTAAAAGCTAGCCACATATTTTTTTTCCCATGTTCAGGAATCAAGACTGGATCTTTGTTTCAGCTCTAAGTGTCACTTGACAGACAGTTAACAATAATTAGTTTTCTCTCTATCAAATAATGAGCCCAAATCTTCTTCGCTCTCCCTGTTTTATAAAAAAAATTAAATATCTTTGTGTTTGAAGGACACAGAAACAAACAAATCATGGAAATTGTTTTAAAGGATGAAAAATTGGTAGCTGCAGGTGTAGTAAAAGCACAAGAAGAAGAAGTGGGATTCAAAGTATGGAAATATTTAAACTGGTTATCCCCCAAAACACACTTTTCAGAGACTACAGTTTAGTCTAAGCTTACAGCCCTATAACTACTCTGATGTTTACATGCTGTGAATAAAGGATCTTAGAGGAGGAAGGCTTTAGGCTCGAGATAGAAGAGACCGGTTTGGCAGCTTCTGCTATTTAAATGTCTCCTTTTACGGTTTTCGGTTTCCTTTTGAGTTCACATGGCATTCTAGGAAGATGAAATAATCATGAGGAATTTAGTAGATAAACAAGTGACCTCCTCTGTAAACCGCAGATTTATTTCCTGTAACTCTTAAATAGTAAAATTCTCAGGAAATCAGGCAGAGAGATGACGGAGGGGAAAGACGCATCATCAATCACTTCCCGGTGATTGACTGCACCCTTTTGGCCACTCTAACCTCCCGACGGTCGGAATGCGATACCTGCAAATGGCTCCACCTCCACTGTTTATATGACTCATTGAATGGCCTTCATCTTCCTCTGCTGCTGCCACTTTTTTGTCACCATTTAATATTCCAGTGTGGGTGACTGGTGCATGTTCAGCCTTTGTTCGCCCACATAAACAACTTTGTTTAGTTCTAAGAGATTGTTCTTTTCTGCTAAATAACCAGATTCATCCACATGAATTTCTTTATTTTGTAGCACTGATTTTACTACCTGCCTAAGAAGGGTGCACAGTATTCCCCCCGTCACAGAAACCGTATGGTGAAAGAGGCTTACAGTTAATCGGTATACGTTTCACTTTGAAAAAAAGGACGATTTTAGCATGACCAGTCATGCTTTATGTCTTCGTTTGAAGCATAACTACTTGTGGATAGTATCTTACATAGTATGCTGTTTTTAACAAAAGAGTTGCTTTATTTTTGTCAACTTTTCCGCCACAGTGGATCATCTCCCTTCATTTCATTCTGTCACACAAACCCTCGGCATGTCTTCTTTCATTACATCCATGAGTCTTCTCTGAGGTCTTCCGCTTTTCCTCCTGCCAGGCAGCTCCATCTTTAACACCTTTTGTCCAGTATATCCACCCTCCCTCCTCTGCACATGCCCAGACCATCTCAGCAATCCCTCTCTTTGTCTCCAAAGTAACAGATGCTCTTTTACCAATATTTTGTTTTAATTTTAATCTGAAATTGTTGATAAATAAAATAAAACTTAGACATAGGAGAAAAGAAAAAAGGTGGCTGAACTTTGATTAAAATGCAAAAGAAAACTGAGCTTGTCTCTCCTCATGTGGTAGGATTTAAATCCCCAACCAGAATTTAAATAGTTCAGATGTTCTAAATCTTTGCAAGTTCAGCAATCAAATATGTCACAGGAATAGAATATATGCATATTTTTCATGACTGTGCTCGACCTTGTCTCCGGCACAAATGGGGCTCTGTGTTTCGAACTGTAATCACTTTGTAGTAAAAAGTGAAAGGATGAGATTAATTGCTGGTTGTCTGCAGCTGTTGCCACATCTTATCCGTCAGTGCTGGTCTATTAGATTCATTAAAGACCAACACCAGCACAGACAGCCGATCGCTGTGAACGTGTCTTCTTCCTGAAAACCAATGACTGTCTGTTTGAAGACACTGTGGACAGTGAATCTTTACAGGTTCAGTAAGGAGTGGAGATGACATAGATCAAATAATCGTACCATATTTTTATTTATTCCTACTTTTATTACAGTCATAATCTGGACAGATTTTTGAAGCTCTCGCAGTAATAAAGTGAGTAAATGACCCCTAGTGAAGGATTATCGTAAAGCTAACGAGCATATGTAGTTAAGGTTTTGCACAATATTACACTGTCATAAACACTGCATGGTTATGAGAGTGTTATTGGTTAAAAAGCAGGGAAAAGAAATCTTTCTAGAGTTACTCGGTTCCATAGAGAATTACAAGCCTAAACAATTATATGCGTGATGAACAACTCTCTGCAAATCCCCTCACTTAACTCCTAAATGTAACATCAGTGGATAGAAAATCCACCACTTCTGCAAGATTATTTCAGAGTAATGTCTTCACGGCCAATTTTCTCAATAAGGAACACCGGAAGTGAAAGCCTTCCTGTGTTAATGTTGATCTCTGTGCATTAGATTGTGTGATAGTGTTATTTTGGTGCCTGCACATTTATATCCACAGATGATCTTTTAATTAAATCTCTCAGCCGGCAGAGCGCTATGGCTACATTTTAATTGGAGCACTTACTATTTAAAGGATGAGCCAAAGCTTTACACAAACACAAGCTTACTGTGACGATATTGTTCAGTTTTGCTTTTAAAATTTAGATTTTCTTTAATAAATTCAGCGAATGCTTATTTCTGTTCAATCGTATACACAAAAAGTAATCTCAAGATGCTTTTTTAAAGACTCTACAGTGTCAGAAAAGAGCTACTTCAGCTTTCTCCTTTGTCACGAGGTTGTTGCCACAGAGAGTAGCTCCACATGAGTTTTACACCAGACGCTCTTCCTGACGCAACCCCAAAACGGATTTTTGTCACAGGAAAAACAAAAATGCATATCATGTCAATAAAATGCATTTACAGTGTGCAAAATCATTTTAACTAGAGTGAAGCAGTTTAAAGAGCTACGTTTTGAGATGGGATTTAGAAGTGGATAGAGAGTCAATATTATGAATGTGATCATCAACTATGATAAACGTGGACCATGAAAACAACCAGGAAAACACAAACTATGGACAAAAGTAGTTAAGGGTCAGGTAATGACATGAATTAATGGTACGTAAACGAGGCTCAGGTTGCTGTGGGAACTCCCAAGGCTACCTGATCTTATAGCAGCAAACCTAAGGGATGGTTTAGGGTGACCTGATCCAGCCCTAATTATAAGCTTCATCCAGAAGTAAAGTTTTGAGTCTAATCTAGAGAAGGGGGTGTTTGTTTGCTGATCCCAAACTGGTTCCACAGGAGACGGGTCTGATAGCTGAAGGCTCCGCCTCCCATTCTACTGTTAGAAACTCGAAGAACCCCAAATCAGCCCGCAGTCTGAGAGCAAAGTGCTCTGTTGGGATAATATGGCACTATGAGGTCTTTAAGATATAATGAGGCCTGATCATTCAAGGCCTTGCATGTGAGGAGAAGGATTTTAAATTAAATTCTGAATTTAATAGAAAGCCAATAAAGAGAAGCTTATATGGGAGAAATATTCTCTCTGGTACTCTTGCTACAGCGTTCCAAATCAACTGAAGGCTTTTCGGGGAGCTTTTAGGGCAACCTGATAACAAAGAATTCCAGCAGTCCAGAGTAAATTTTCAGCATTGCATAAAATACTTCAGATGACCTCTTTTTATACATTCAGTTTCCCATTTTTAGGTAAGTGTGATGTTTATGATTAAGGCAGGAATATTTTCTAAAGAACACATGATTATGCTTCATTAAAGGACTAATTAGTACATCTGGTGTTGCTTAATGTGTGATTGTGTTTATAGCACAGCGTTAGGTGACTTAAGTGCTGCTTAAAAGTCACCTCTTTTTTTTCTTTTTTTTTAAAGCCCTAGTCTGCCATCCACAGCACTGGTGCTAGTTCAAACAGCCAGTCGCACATGACAGTGCGTAGGCTTCTAAGTTTCCCTGCAAACCACCGAGCCGCGGTCATTAACGCCTCATCCTGGAGCTCCTTCCTGTCTAGCACTCGGAGAATGTTGTTTCACATTATGTGACACCGTGGGAATCTGAATGGTTTCAGTTACGTAAGCGAGCCTGCGGATAAAGTTTGGGTTCATTCTACTTTTGCTTTTGTGTGCCTCAAGGTGATTGTGGATGTGGACGAGTGGCTCCACTTGTTTGGTGGAGAGGAGCCATCCTGTACCCTTACGCAGTACAAGCACTAAATGGACTCAGTGGGCTGAGCTGGTGAAGGAGGTTGAATGAGTTTAAAAGCTCGATATAGCTCGGAAAGAGCGGATTTCAACTAATCTGCAGGAAATTTAGAGCACCAGTCACTGTGATCACATAATAGATGTGTGATCAGAGGCCAGAGGGGCCCTACTTCTTTCTGTCTAATTCACGGTTTTCAGGTCTGATGTGCTGTGACATTTTTGATTTAATTTCCAAGGCGGCAGATGAAAGCCCAATTTGTCTGCTTTTTATATGTCACGATTGTGATGTATGATGCCTGAGCCATCGAAATTCTGTCCATTATCTGAAGTCATTTAAAGCTTTGATTGTTAAACGGTTGATTCACCCACTTTACATAACAGTTTTTGGGTTTTTTTGAGCATCCAGAGTAATCAAGACACCACATCCCTGAACTTCTGTAAAAATACATTTCTGGAAAGAGATTTTGTTCTTAAAACCTTACTCCAGAGTCTGTCAGCTTGACCCTTTCGGTTTATTAATCACCAGAGTAGATGTTGCGCATTTCCACTCCAGTTTATGATGTCCTACCTTTTGCTTGAAACTTGTATTATCAGTCGAGTGTCTGGATTAAGATGTTCTGCCATTATTTTGTTTCATGTGCTTTCTTTTTGCTCCTAGTATGTGGAGGCTATCAGTAATAAGCAGAGTGAGCTGGATAACTACATCGCTGAGGGCTACAAAAACGCTCTGTCTGAGGAGAGGAGGAGGTACTGCTTCCTGGTGGACCGTCAGTGTGCCGTGGCCAAAAACAGCAGTGTCTACCACAACAAGGTGAGAAGATATTTGATATTTTGTTCCAAAACTTGAAAAAACAAGGACTTTTATAGGTTTGTATAAGTTTTAGTTTTTTTAGTTATCTTTGTTTTTACAGTCATAAGGCTGTGACATCACAACAACACGATTGGTCAGCTGCGCTCATTATCTGCTCATTGATTGTTGGTCATGGTAGGACCACATTCATAGCTCCCAATAAGGGTAGAAGGGTAAAATGCTGTTTTGTGTTTGTTTGAGGCTCGGCACTGTCATAAAGACCTTTTTGAGCATTGATGAGAGACAGAAGCAGCTGGTCCACATAACAGAGCCATAGGCGAAAGTATGAATTATGTTCCTTTGGAGTTGGTGGACACCAAAGATTGGGAATATTGGATTTCACTCCAAATGAATGATCATGTTTTCTGACTATCTGCCACTTTTACTGCACATACCGTACAAACTGTGATAAGAGAAGTGTGCCGCTTTATCGTCTTCCTTTACCAAACGTGGCGACCTTCTGCATTTATTCATGTATTAATTCCATAAACAACCCTAAGGACGCCTCCGATGCATCAGCCAATCTCTCCTGTATTGCACTCCCTCACAAATGGTAAAATGTGAAATTGTCCATTTCCTGTTATGTCTGTTTTGTACAAATGTAAAATGTCAATTATTTAAAAAAAAAAAAGTGGCAAAGGGAAGTGCGAGAGGATGTAGAAGAGGAGGATGGGAGGGAGTGTGGAGGTCGGTGGGAGGGAGAGTGACCTACTTCTGCAAGAACACTTGGTTCAGACTCACTGTGTGTGGGTGTGAAGTGTCTGAATGGGTGATTGATAGACAGAGGGAGGAAGCACAGAACACAAACTGCTGCTGTGATGATAAAACAGCCTTAAAAGAATAAATTAGTCTTAGAGAAATTCACATTAATAATTATTTTTAAAAATCAAGAAAAACTGTTCCCAGTTTTAGCTTTTTCAGTGGATTTGATGCTCTGAATGTCTTTGGAGTTTGAGCTGATGGTTGAATTAAACTCATATTGTGACGATAATAATCATTTGTAGTCACCCTATTTATGCATAAATGCATTTAGATTTATGTAAATGTATTTTTGGGTGGTTGTGAAGCTCAGGACCAGGTAATTGCTTTATACTCAGGGAAGCTGCTGGGGTGTCACTATGTCGTTGTTTCTTTGGGTATTTGGTTGTAAGAGTATTTGAAATGAAGTATAATCCTAAGTTATAGCTGCTTAGCTCCATTGAACTGTTGAAACCCTGCAGGTCCGGTACTTCTTAGTTACCCTCAGGAGTACATGTACTGTGAGATGACTGTTGAAGCTCTCTGTTACTTTGGGAGATCTCATGTTTTATTAGTTACTGTAGGCGAGTGGTTCTCTCGTGCTGTTGTCAATCAGCCGAAAAGAAAGAATGAAAGAAAACAGAGCCGCCTTCTCCTTGTCGATTTTTGTCATCACTGCTAAAGCTCTGCCCACCTACGCTCTACCTTAACTATGTGAAAAGCTAACTCGGATTGTTATGACTCATCTTTTTCGCCAACATCCACATGAACCGAGAAAGATTTTGATGAAAACACAAAGCTTTGTGTGGGTCGTATTTCATTCATCGCAATTTCACTGATGCAGGTACAAAAAGGAAGCGCTAACAGTGTTTCCTTCTGACCTGCTTTGTTCAGCGATAATTTAAGTTCCCTGAAACAACAAATGCTTCTCTAACTCCAACACATCCTGCATTAACTGTGGATAATCTACATATGTTGTGTACTCACAGCCTTATAGCCACTGGAGACGTGAACTGACATGGCCGTCTTTGAGCCCGTCGACCTAACTCTCTGTAGAGAACAAGTTTGAATCGCCACTTACATGATGTCACTTTATCAGTGCGAATTAGTTTTTGCTGTACTTTTTTTCCCTTTGTGTATGTGTGAGTTTGTTTGATCATCCCACCCACACCCGGACACCTGACACTGTGGCCCACATGCGCTCAGCGGGGCCAGACAACCTTGGAACCACACTGTGTTTATCCTCCACACCAGCCTGGCATGGTTAAAAGCTGTTTGCAGAGCAGATTCTGCCCGCCGTCTTTCTTTATTCATGAAAACTCAAAACTTCATAATTTATTCACTGATGACAAATGCAAATGAGAAGTATCTTTATGTAACTGAACTACTGTATAATGTATGGCTTCTCATCCCTCGTGGCCTGCGCTGACTGCGTGTTCTTTCTCCTTTTTCCTTTTCCCTTTTTTCTTGCATCACCTTTTGTCTGCTTGGATTATGTAAAAAAAAAAAAAAATGTGATGCTATATTGATGCCCACAGGGGAAAAACACTTACAAAAGCGGCTTTATTTCAGAAGGTAAACAAACTAGAGAAATATATGTACACCCACAGCAAAAAGGGGCAAGCGCTGCTCCAAAAAAAACTGAAAAATTAACGGCTCACGCTGTGGATCTCCAGCTTTACCTGTTTATTACACCACAAAAAAGTGATATTCACAGCACATCTGTGAGCCTTTTTTTCCTCTTTTTTTTTGGCCAGTTTTTTTTCTTACAAAAAAGGGATATTTTATTTCTTTCTGGGCTATTACATAACTGTTCAAGTGGAATAATACAGCGCATGTGCAGAAGAAGTTGTAAAAAATGTGAGTACTGACTTTGGTGGACCGCTGCACTCTGCTAGTACCCTTTTAGGATTTCCTTTCAATAACAGATTCAAATGATTTAAAATTTACACCTTATTTTGACTACCAAGTATTTCTCATCTCTTTCTTTCAGGGGAAGGAGCTTTTAACTCAGAAGATCCCATTGTGGCAGCAGGCTTGTGCCGAGCCCAACAAACTGCCAGACCGTGCCATGTTTCTGGCCCAGCAGATGAGTGGTGCAACGGGCACAATGCCTCCTGGTGCTCATCACCCATGCCTCCCCATCTCTGAGCCTATTCCTGGTGCTAAACCCCTGCCAGTGCCTCCGGAGCTGGCAGCCCTCAGGGCCAGCGGTGGCATGGGACAGCAGGTGAGTTCTTCTCTGGCCTGATTTAGTTTGCCAAACACTGATACACCTGTGTGCTTTTTTTCTTCACGCTCACTTACTTGATGGAAATAAACATCTGGTATTATTGTGTTCCACTGAGCTCGTTGTGGGTTTGTTGTGATAGAGAGGACTCAGGATTCAAGCTTAGACGCTAAACTATTATCACCTACGCAATGTATAATAGACTGTATGTAAAAGGTGGGTGTAGCCACCATGATGTCACTCACTGTTTAGTGAATTTCCGTTGTGAAGTCTTGGGCTGTTTTCACTGTTTCTAGCCATTTGAAACTGGAGCACAGTTCAAAGCTCATCAGCTAATCGACTTGCCGATGACAAGCCGAAACCACCAGAGTCGCCCCCTGCAGGCAGATAGAAAAAATGCAGATTTATGGCACCCAGAAGCTATGTCAGTCTGTTTTTTTTATAGAGTTTTAGGTTATGCCCACTTTCCAACTCTTGAGGTTTGAGAATGAGAAGCCCAGCCAAGCGGTCAACTGCATCAGGGAATCCCTCAACACATCCTCACAAAATCTGGTTGAAGGGAAATGAAATCATTAGGAAACCATGCTGATTAGCTTGATGCACAGAAGAGGGCAGAGGTCCTTATATCCTCAGGCTCCTTTGCACCCTGCCCCCTTCCTTCTCCTCCTACAGGCTCAAAAATAAACACAAACTTTCAAGATTCAAAGACTTCATCATTTTAATTACGGTGGTGCAGATTAGTAGAGTTTTATAACAGCAGACTAAATATATTTTGAAATTCCCAGCTACTCCTTAAGCTTATCTTCAAATCAGCGTGAACTCAAATAGTGTTTTCACTAATCACAATTTCATGACCCAGATCTGCTCTCCTCCTTCATTATCCCTAATGAGCTGCAAGTTGTTGCGTAACAGCCTTTTGTGACGTAACGAGAAAAAAGTTTGCATTTTAATTGCCTGCATGCAGAGGCTGATGGGAGGTGTGGAAGGAGGGATGCCTGTGATGAATGGTACGGCCGGCGTTCATGGAGGAGAAGACTACCAGCAGTGGATGGAGGGCAAAATCGCCCAGGGCAAAGCCTCACCCCAGACTCAGCGGCACGGAGGCGAGGTGTACTCTAACACCCTACCTGTGCGCAAGGCCGCCCCAGCCAAGAGCAAGGCCACACTGAGTAAGGACACACACTGTGGGCTAAATTTATTCTGTTGTGGTGTTTAATCTAACATAAGTCCTGGCAATAATTACACTAACGCTGCACTTTTCTGCAAAGCAAGGATGTTGATGAAAGGACTCGTTAACCGAATGCTGCGCAGACTTCACAATCCTAAATGTATTTTAAAATTAAGAAAGGCTCAAAAGACTATATGTAATATAAAAGTGGCAGAAGCTTTCTCCAGTCCTGCATGGCTGTTTTAGTTTTAGAGAACGTTTGCAGTTTGGTTCAGTCTTATCAGCCTTATTTCAGCTGCCGCTAGCGGCTCTTTTCACAAAGAAAGCTCTACAGCCTCTCTCTCCACAGCAATAAACAGCAAAGTGATGACGAGAGTTAGCTTCAAGAAGAAAGGAACCTCTAGCAGTCAAATATATAGCAGTCAGATATAGGTGAAAACACAAAAGAGCAAAGTCTGAGAAAAAAACGACATAATGGCAGCAGTAATATTCAAGAGGATAGAAAACGGCACTCTAAATAAATGGTTGTCTTTGTTTCAGACAGCTGGATATATAAAAAGACCATCATTTGCTTGGCATAAGAATATTGCGAGCCAGTGTTATTTCAGGGCGGTGAGTTTGCCAGCTTGTTGTGGAGTTGTTCTGCTGCTTAGTGGCAAAATGAAAATATCTTGAAAAGCAAATTTAACTTGGCATTCAGCGTGCTTTTAATCACAGAGAATGTACTGGGAAAGTATATTTCCAGAAAAGAATTACTGCATCTCAGATATAGAAAAAGCTAATGAGACGACCCGGCTGCCACACACATGGTCGGTGCAGTTTTAATCAGAAAGAGGCCAAACCAAGTGGGAATAGAAGGAGATGTGATAATAAAACCGAGTAAGAAGGTACATTTCTGAGTAAAAAATAGATACAGAGGAGAATATTTCACAAAAATATGAATAATATAAAATGTAAAAAGTGAGCGCTACATTGAATACAGTCCCTGTAGACATTCAGTGTGTTTAAAGCATTGTTAAAGGCTTTGTGGAAAAAACAAGTTTATGGCAGTGTGATAGAAACTCTCTTCCTCCTCCTCCTCCTCATCTCCACAGCAGAGACCCGCACGCTGCCCCGGTCCAGCTCCATGGCAGCAGGTCTGGAGAGAAACGGAAGAACTCGTGTCCAGGCCGTCTTCTCCCATGCAGCCGGTGACAACAGCACGCTGCTCAGCTTCGCCGAGGGCGACGTGATTACGTTGCTGGTACCCGAGGCCCGCGATGGCTGGCACTATGGAGAGAATGAGAAGACAAGGATGTGAGTGCAAAATGAAATGCAGCAAAAAAGTGACAAATGCAGTTCTGTCAGGGTCACATTAGTCAAAGCTGGATCGTTATTTCCAGCTGCAGTGATTTATATTCTGCCCACTTGGGGAGAGGAGTGACAGGATAGAGGAATCTGCGACAAACAGACAGAATGTTAAATAACTCAGAAATGGCATGATTAGCATGAAGTGGAGGAGCTGGGGTGAAGAAGGGTTGCAAAGTGGCCTGCAGAGGGAGCAGCAACTGCAGACTGCAGGTGAACAGGTCAGCCAATGCTGTGCATTTGATTTTTGTGTTGTTTACATCTGATCTCCTCCTCCTGCAGGCGTGGCTGGTTTCCCTTCTCTTACACACGGGTTATCACTGATGGCGAAGGAGACTCTATGCGGCAACTTCGAGTACACAAGTGGGTTTTTGCACTTTGCAGACTTTATTGTTTTGAATGTGTCATCAAACTGAATGTTATTAAGTTAAATATTAATATTATTCACTGAAATTTAATGATTTTGTTGGTTAACCTGCCAGATCAACTTTACCAGTTGAGCTGGGGTTTTTACATAAATATTAATGTCACATGTTACTCCTTTCTTGGGCAACCAGATGCAGCTGGGTTGTATTTCAGCATTGATGTAATTGTGCCCACGTACAGTGCTTGTGATTATATCAAATGCACTGAAGCATTTTTCAGAAGCATCCCAGAAATGGCTCTTTGCTCTGTGTCACAAAATGCACACTGAGTG
>VUQG01018649.1:2772-13766 GCA_015106755.1 Etia nguti
AACTAACCCATAAAAAAAATAAAAAAAAAAAAAAAAAAAAAAAAAAAAAAAAAAAATAAAAAAAAAAAAAAAAAAAAAAAAAAAAAAAAAAAAAAGGTAAGAAAATCTTTAAGTCACATCACAGGATGTAAAGCTTTTTTTTTCTTCTCCAAGTTAGGAACGGCATCATGTGCTCCTCGCTCTGTCACAGACAAAATGAGCGTCTGTTTAGTTTTGGTGGTTGGCTTCACTGCACAATGCTTTACTAATGCATACTGACCCATAACTTTGATTGAGTTCACTATAACTATTCACTAGCCTGCCAATTCAGGACCTGGACCACTTGCTGTAAATGATGGAACCATGAATTCAACTCTTTACAAAAAATCCTAAAAAAAAACAAAAAAACATCTGGTTTGCAGTCCGAACCTCAAGCCCACTTGGATTATGGAGTAGGACAATGATCCAAAACACACCAGCAAGTCCACCTCTGAATGGCTGAAAGCAACAAAATGGAGGTTTTGGACTCCTATTGAGATGTTTTTCATGACCTTAAAAACACCATTCATGCTCAAAAACCCTCCAGTGTGGCTGAATTAAAACAATTCTGCAGAAAAGAGTCCCTCAAAATTCTGCCACAGCAATGTGAATGACTCATTGCCTGTAACTGCAAACACTTGCCTGCAGTTTTTGCTACCAAGGCTAGCACAACCATTTATTAGGCTTAGGGATCATTTACTGTTTCACACAGGGCCAGGGTTGTTTGGATAGCTTTTTTCAATTAATTAATGAAATCATCATTTAAAAAATGTATTTTGTTTGCACTCGGGTTAAAATACTTTTAATGACACTGTAAACAATGAAACTGAGGTTTGAAAGTAAGATTTCACCCTTACTGTAAATCTTATACTTTAATAATTGTAATTCACTGTCTGCAAATGTGTCCAGTCCAACTTGTGATGGCCTTGAATGTAGGAGTTCTCTCTTACATGCAAGGTATCTACACACATTAAGTGGTTATCCCACAGTTTAACAATGCACTGCCATGTATTATACCCAAGTGTTTAATTTGGTTGTGGTGGACATCAAGGAAAAACATTTATTTGCTACTTAAGATTTGGAAATTGCACCACTGATAGCACTCGAGTGTGGTTTATTAGTAAACCAGTATCTGTAAACTCGTGTAGATAAGATGACTGTTAGAATGAAAATTATGTACTGGCACACTGCCTGTCAGTTTTGCAGTTCCCTTTTGTAATCAGTTTTCATAGTTTCCTTTTAACACTATTACTGTACTCTAATTTAGATCTACTAATGAAATATGTGGGTATGGATTCTAAAAATGCTCTTTATCTTGTCAGCTGACCACTTTGTTTCATTGTTTAATTACCTTCACAAAGGAGGTTGTTTCTAGTTATTTGTCAACAGGATTATGTATCTGCAGCTACCTGGATGATTTTCATAAAACTTGGAGGTAATTTGGAGTATGGGCATATAGGAGAAGCTGTAAAAATTGGGCGGTGGGTGTAGCAAACCTTTAGTTTTAACCTGTTAAAAAGGATTAGTTCCATTTTATAGTGCATCATAGGACTAAGATAACTTGTACCAGTGTAGTGTGATTTAATGACCGGTACTGTTCCAGTGTAGGTGACCTAAAGCACCCAAGCTCATGTTCCATTTCCTGCTGTTATTTTCATTATTTTATAAAATTCCCTAATTAGTCATGTTATTGTGTTATCAGAGGCATTACTATGTAATATACTCATTTTTGACTTTGTCCATTTGGTTAGTTTTGATGTGCAATTAAATTTTTACCAGTGAATTAATGGAAAGCGTCAAGACAAATTAATGTATCCTCAGCAGAGAAGGCTAAATAAGCAAAGTCTTTGTCTCCCCCTGGTGGTCAACCTAAGCTATACTACTCAGCAACAGAAAGGCCCAATCACTGGGCACTTCTGTTTTGTAATCGATATCAGACGGTGTAGAACGATGCAATAGATAATGCAAGCATTCACAAGTCACTGAGGTCGTGTACCGTTACTTAAGGTCAGTTTAATGAAAAAGATACTATGAGGGCTAGCTCACGTGAAGGAATTGACTCTCCTATAATAGACCCACGCATTGTGAAAATAAAAAGAAAAAATGATGACTATGTTTTTCTTCCTGATTAGAGTCTGATTAGCCAAGCGCTAGGCAATAAACACGGTGATTGCAGACACGCAATGATGGTGGTAAATAAATGTCATTCACTTGGCTCAAACCGACATGGCCTTCTGCACACAGTGTAACAAAACTGAGCTGCATCATATGGTCATCAGAACAGTGAGGGCTGCTCTCACCGATATGAGAGTTGTTAATGTTCAAGATAAATGGTACATGCTGTGATAATGCAACCGAGCTTTCTCTGTAATGGCACAGCACCTGAGTGACTATTGTTATTATAGGCCTTTGTAATGCAACAAGGTACAACTTATGGATGGAGCATTTTCTTCAATCTTTCTTCCTTGTTTTGATGCTCGGTTTGAACTTCAGCAGGCTGTCTTGACCATGTCTACATATCTAAATGTTTTGAGTTGCCGCTGATTAGATATTTGCATTACTGTGATTATTAGGTACCTGCTCCACTGCTAAAGTAGTTGCTAAATGTATGTAGCATGACTTTGTATACATTTCCTTTGGTTTTTCTGGTCCATTTATTTTAATGAGTATTATTTTGCTTTTCCGCATTTCATCAATTTTGTAAAGTAAAAAAAAGAAAAAAAGAAAAAAAAGAAGAAATCCTTCGCATTCCATTTTTGTTTCAGAAAATATTTTCCTCTACATTAGGCCTACATTTTTGCTGATTTTTTTCAAAAGTCAGCAAGGTTATGAGAAAAAAAAAAACCCTAAACATTTTGATGTTTAAGTCTTTAAAAGGTAGTGAAAGGTGTTTAATTATTCATCACACAGTTGAAGTGACAGACTATCAATGTTTTGGCAAATGTGAAAAATGCCGTAATTTTTTTGAGAAGTACATTAATAGTAGTTAGAGTGACTTTCCTGCTGTGAGAATGGCACCGGATTGATTGAGAAAAAGTGCAAGCTGAATAATGATCCCGTAAGGTTTTTATCATGATGATGGAAAAAGTGGTGCAAAAATGTCAGCCTAAATCAAAAGCGAAGAATTTCTTTGAAACTTTAGAAAATTGCTGAAATCGAGAACTGCTAAACGATATATGTGAAACTATATGCATCACAAAACAGGAAATTAAAATACATACTATCAGAGAACATAACACTAACTACTGTGTGGTATAGCTACATACATTCAGCAACCACTTTATTATGGGCATCTGCTCAGCTGTTTGTTAATACAATTATCTAATGAGCCAATCACATTTCAGTAATCCAAAACATTAAGTCATGTAGACATCATCAAGACATCCTGTTGAATTTCAAGCTGAATGAATGAGGAGGAAAGGTGAGTGAATATGACTGAGTATGTCCAAAACTACTGATCTACTGGGGTTTTCCCACAAAGCCATCTCTAGGGAGGGATGATTATACAGAGAATGCTCCGAAAAAGAGAAAAATACCTTCTTGCATCTCTGAACGCACAATCTAGCTGACCTTGATGCACATGGTCTGCAGCAGCAGCAGACCACACTAGGTGCCACTCCTGTCATGTAAGAACAACAAACTGAGGTTACATCTCGCACTGACTCATCAAAATTGGACAACAAAAGATTGAAAAAAATGCTGTAATCTCAGAATAATATATTAATAATGCAGTGTGCACAAAAACAACGACAAAGGGGCTGTTGCGGGTGGGAAATGTGCTAAGAGTAGTGAGAATGATGATTCTGATGTAAGAACTGCACCAGAGCGATTGAGAAACACTGTACCTTGAAACACAATCATATTTCACATGGGAACGATTTTACATAAATGTTTACCTAAATCTATAACCCTATGCCTAATTGAACGGACTTTACTCCTTTGATAACTTATCTGACATTTCTATATCTTCAGAAAAAAGTGACACTGTGTCATGAAGGGTGTATTTGCTCGGAGACCTTGACCTTGTGTAAAACCACACTGCGTAACCACAACTCTTCTCCATGACTCCACACAAATATGGAGCATTGGTTGGATTTATTCTTGTAATATCACTGAACTAAAGTGACAATACATATGAGAACATTACAGTAGGTGTTTTGTTTAAATGACAAGGTTAACTTTATACCATACACCAATGATAATACAGGGTGCAATGAAGTGACTTAAAGCGGTGTTGCGATACATCCTTGTGCCACATGTACTATTGTGGCACAGTTCCTTTTCTTTATTTTAACCTTTTATTTTCAATGTGGTATGAAAAATCCATGCATGTCCTTGTTCAGCTCAGTATTCACATAGGCTCGTGCTACTTCCTTGAATGTTTTCCCATCGAGAATCAGGATGAAGCTCGACTGGCCTGGATTGGAGTTGATGACTGATGTTAGGACCGCACCTGCAAATGGAGGAGGTGGTTATTGTATCGCAACTTTGTCAACAGATTACAGGTACAGATAAGTGGGGGATCTGGTCTAATCTTTGTAGACCTTCTTATTGACTTGAACTTCAGCTTATCAATAGAAGCAAATACAGAATAAATGTCACGTCTTTGCACACCACATTCAGTTATATTCATACCATCATCTTCCGACTCTCCGTTTGGTCTGGGGACGAACACGGCCTCTGACGGCAAGCAGTTGTCCTCATCCCAGTACACCATCTTCTTGCTTTCCGTGTCAAACTTTGCAAGCTACAATGAGTGAACAGATGAAACACACTCAAAGACGCCCACGCAGGTCAGAAGTTATTTAGAGACACAGAAACACCAATACAGAACACGGCACAAACGGCTTATCAGCCTGTGTAGTACTTTGTTCTGTGTGCAAATAACACACGTGGAAAAGAGCAGTAAAATTCTCATATCACATGAGACTGCCGGACAATATGATGAGCAGCTGATGTTCTCATGAATGCACTTTGTACTTTGTGAGTGAATCGAGTGCTTATAATGAGCACAGGTACCAGAAAATATTTAGCAAATCCTATGTAGGTCAATTAAGTGTTAGCCAGTGGGCTACCTACATCCCTACAATGAATGGGTGACAAATAAAAGGGGGGAAAAAATGAATGTTTAACCCCTGCAGTGGTGGAGTCAGAGTTCTGTTATGCTGAGGTTGGCATTTTTGCTGGCATGGCTTTGACGCGTGTCTCCTATCAAGGGAAAATTTCAATGGAAATCAAAACAAAGTTTGTCTGAGGGATCACCTTTATTCTGTTGTGAGATATTTTCACTTTGATTGGCTTGGCGTCCTCTTTGTTTGTTTTTAGGATTGCAATGCCCTTATTTATAGGGCACTATAATGAAAAATATCCTCCATCATATGCTTTGGCTTTAACAGCCACTAAACTTAACCCAATTTAAACTCCCACAGAAGATAGTGGAGCACTGAAGAATCATTGCAGAGGTACATTCAATTTGTTCTGCCAGCACATGGTGGTTAGACGCCTGATTATGACACTTCACATGGCTTTTTTGTCTTTTGTCACCTCTTTATATATGGTACGGGATTTTTCATGTCACCTCTTGTTTACATCCTCCTTTTTTGAACCTCCCATGTGGCATATTCCAGTTTATTAACCACGAGTTTATAAAATGGATATTCTAACATTACTCATAGTTCAAGAAGAAGCCAGCGCTCTCTTCCTGTTTGTTTTTAGAATTCATTGTCCAGTGAGGATTAATAAAAAAAATGGATAATTGTCTAATACAAAATATTTCCTTTTATGCCTTCCTCTTTCCAGACTTTATGCCTCTTGTTGGAGGGCTGAGCTTTGTGACGCAACACTTTGAAGTCTTCTTTCCATTGTTTCTGATATCTTGATGTGCACGCGTACCCAAAAGTGCCATGAAGGGGATTGTTGTTTTATGGCGCAATGTGTAATTCACACTTAAAAGTTTTACTGCTACATTTTGCATCAAATGATTATTCTCAGTACTGTAGTTTTTCACCCTAGTTTTGTAAAACAATACGTCCAGGAACAGCCTGCTTCCCCAAAATTTAAATCTTCTAACCCTTCTGGAAGTTAAAGGTCTCTCTAGGCAAATTATATTTATAAAAATGTAAGAAATCTCAAATGTCGGATGTTCCCACCACTTCTGCAGAATCCCCCACGTAGTTCCCATAGACAAACTGGTGCCTCTTGCCATTGATGTCATAATTGATTCTGGGCAATTCCAAGCCTGATGGAAATAAAAAAAAAAATCACAGTTTTTGCTCCTATCTGGATCAACTTTAAATGACAAATAGCAATTTAAAAAGCAAAAACAAACAAACTTAATTTGCCTTAAGTGTCTTTTTGAGTGGTGTTGGTTTTACCTTCACAGAGCACCTCTGCTTGGCACATGAATTTGCCTTCTTTCTCCTTCACAGCGCTGGCTGTCGTGTACTTGAGTTTTACCATGTTCCCTCCAACTGCAACACTCTGCAAAATCCAGTCAACATGTGACAGCCTTTAATGTGTGAGCCTTTCAGTTGCAGGACCAAATGAATTACATGAAGATTAATTAAAAAAAAAAAAAAAACAACTCACTTTGTCAGAGTGGATGGGAAGGGCAAATCTCTTGTAAGTTGGCTTGGAAAACTTTTTTTCATCAAACTGAGATTTCTCCTTCAAGTTGCTCAAGTAGAACATGTCATAAAGGCTGTTGTCAGTGTAGGCAATGACATCAAAGACCACGTGGCCATCGTCTTCAAAAGCATTCACATGGTGGTAGAGGACCATCGCTCCCGTGTAGTACTTTGTCTCAACTTCTTTGCCGGTCTTTCTGTCTACCAAGTGGATCAGAGTCTGATGGAGAAACAAAGATGTAGATAAAAGAGTCAATCTCATTTTTTTCTGAAGTGCAAAACACTAGTACACCCTTGTTCCCAGTCTATTAATCCACATTTATTAGCCTACTAACTCCTTACGTTTTCTTCAGGGCAGAACTTCAGGCAGCTTGCCCAGCTGACTCCTCTCATATAGGCAGTAGCCATCTTGAGGATGTCCAGCTTGAAAGGCATCTCGACGAATATAATGTAGTTATCCGTCATGCCAAAGCTGTGGTAGTAGCTCGGCATGAGAAGGGAGCGGCAGGGGACTGAGCAGACCACCTCTATATTTTTCAGTGCAGGACCTTTCTTGCCTTTGTCTGAAAGGTTACAGTAGACAGCACAAATATGAAAACACTGTATGTGTTACTGTGCTACTTTTGAGTTTAGAGGTTTAACATAAGACACATGAATCACTTATAGACCTTTGTCTGAGGCAGCAGGGACTTTGAACAGTATGTATTTAGTTTTGCCCTTTGTCGCTATTGACGTTCCAATGTTGTAGGCATTGCCCTCCCTGTCATAGTGAGGATGGCACGAAGCTAAGTTTACAGGCAGGTACTTCAAGTAGTCCACCTGTGTGAGATATTTTAGAAACATATCAGGTCTGAAGCAAAGTCTTTCTTGGTTTTGAGTTAACAACTTAAGGTTAACAGGCAGTGTTACCTTTTCCAGGGTTTCCAGGGTCACAGGATCAATCTTGCTGATGTAGTTGGTTTCAGAAGTGGCATAATAGTCATTTCCATACTTGATGAAATTGCTCGCGCCATTGTCGGTGAAGTCAGGCATTGTGTGGTTGAGAAAGGTAATTGCCCTGAAAAGGAAGAAGTTTGGGGGTTTGGAGTGTGATACTGATAAAGGAAAGAGAGCACCTCCATAGCGCAGTAGTTAACGCATTTGCCTAACATGTGAAAGATGGCCAGTTTAAAAGCAGGAGGAGACACAAATCCTTGGGAGAGCTGTGCCAGGAAGCGTGTCCGGTGTTAAAAATCTGTGCCAACTGAAATATGCGGATTCATCTCCTGTAGTTACCCCTTGTGAATAAGAGAACAGATTAGAAAGGAACCTGATTTCCTGTAAATGTTTGCCTTATATGAATCTCAGTGAGAATATCACAGCAGGAAGGGAAACAGCCCCGAGGTTGTTCCTACACAAAAATGATTATAACTGTGTCGCAAAGTCGTAGTCTAAGTGACTACCCAGATCTGACCAAAATGGCACTGCATGGTGTTATTTAACAGCTGCACTATCACAAAACTATAAAAAAAAAAAACAACCCCAAAAAACATGTATAACCTGAAACATACAAGAAACCATAAACATGGATACCTTTGAGAAATATAATGACACCATATGTTTTCTACTTTCACCAAGTCAAAGAATCACAGGAATATACACAAAATGTTAAAATTATTCACTCTGAAAAAGTTTAGGGATTAACCAGCCAGTGCTCAGCCAGTGTTTATCATCAGAGTAATTGTCAAATAATAGAAAACAGCAGCATTTCTGTAGCACAAATCACTTAAAGGCGGCTGAGGACATGCAACCATACAATGACATGTCATCTATGGAGATTGCAATAGGAGCACTAAATAACAGTAGACTGGCATCCAAACAGTTTGCAGTACTTACCTGTTAAGTTTATATTCTACAAAGCACAGTAGCATAAGCTTCATCTTTAAAGTAAAAATATTGCTGTACATTACAATAGACACCGGAAAAAGCAGTCTAATGCTAGCAAATCTAGATGCCAGGGAAAATTCTTACAGTTTATAACGGCACTGTTAGACAAATAAATACTGCAACTGTTGATAAAGAATTACAAACTAAGACTACTGGAGTTATTTCATGACAAAATATTAAATATGCTAAATTTGTCTGCAAAAATAAAGAGTACGCTTACTTGAAGATGAAGTTCTTGCTTGGGTCTGGATAAGCCATCGTCCCCATTTCAGATACAACAATTCTGTTTGCTTCCATGTTAGCTTTATAGGTGTCACTTCTGAGGAATCTGCTTCTATGGGTTATTTCACCTGCAAGGAAACAAATACTGCGTCTTTTATTTGTGTGCTTTACATAAATAAATAAAATAAAAAATGTATTTTTTGCAACAACTAACAGATTAGCAACTGTGGACAGGTAAGAATTGCTGTACCAACCGTCTTTGAAGGTAAAGCTATTCATTAGGGCCATCCCATCGAACCAGTGGTTGTAGTTTGTGTCCCCCACAGAGAAGATGCCAGGGCCATTTCGGAGGAGCGTTCCTTGCAGCCAGCTGGGAATATTCCCTATTTGAAATGAAATCGCATAGTCATCACAGCAGCAGTTTAAATCTGTGCATTTGTTGGCAATGCAATTGTATAAAACCTGACCCACCTTTAATTTCTGCCTTACAAGGCTCGGGGCTCTCTGTTGCATTCTTAGAAAAGTCTACAGACATGTTCGCTGACAGACCAGTGAGTAACGTGCACAAGTGTCAGAGTAGGTTAAATACTGTGGGAGCACAAACCACTCCCATTTGTTTTACTGGGGTGTTATGAAAGGACAATTTATCTTATCTGTCTGTACAGCAACCACCTTCCTGTGTGGAGGTTTCGCAGAAACATTAAAGCTCAGTACCTTCACCACAGGAAACTTAATGACCTATCTGCTGCTGTCCTGTCCTCTTTTCTCCTTGATTTTTTTTTTTTTTTAAACTAAAATAAAAAAAATATAATGCTTTTTAATCTAATCCTCAGGCTTGCTCTTTAAGTATTTACATGCCTGTTCTGTGATCAGATTAAATAATCGGATCTTTTTTTCCTTTTTTTAAATTTTATTTATTTTTTATTATTAGATCAGTCAAGATATAGACATAGTAAATCTCAAATAGGATTAACTGTGATTAACCCTTTGGTGCACTGCTGCTGTTAGTTGCTGCAAGTCGTTTCCCTTATTTGGTGACCTAGATTGTACCTGAGAAGCATGTTGACTTTATAAACTCCACATAAAAGCATTGAATCAATTTACATTCAACCAGGAGTTGGAACCTGTCCTAACTGACAGCACTGACCGAACTAACTGAAGCTATGTTATAAAAGAGACTGGGCCAAGATTACTGCACACTATGAGATATGAGAGCCTAATAAAGTCATACAGAAATGTATGGCCAGGTGTTGCTGCTGAAGGTGGATCTATAAGCTACTGAACCATGTAGCTTTTCACACACTTTTTTTTTTACATTAAAAAAAAAAAAATAATAATAATAATAAAATGGTTTAATGTTGTCATGTGTTGTTTTTCTTTCCAGTAGGTATTTAAATTATTTTAGAACCTGTTAAGGAACAGGTGACTTTTTTTTTTTTTATTACATCCTGATACTTAAGATTGAAAGAGGGTGAACTTTTATTCTTATACTGGTGCAAAGACATGAAGATGTGAACGCAGAGTTCATCACAATACTGAGCAAAATAATCGTAATTATCATCGTGGTCATGATCGCGCAGTCCTTGTCAGTGGCGTACAATAATAAACGTGCATTATGTTGAAAACGCTTTTCCATGGGGCCTCTACTTGGAAGCACACTTGGCATATCTTTAACCTTATCTGGGTTCACCAACCTAAACAGCCACCTTAAGCAATCACGCCATTAATTCACACCAAGGTTGTTTACCTGAATATCAGCGCAAGGTTTCCCGGTGCGGTGTTGACAGCATGAGCAGTCACAAACATCGATGGGTCTACGGGCAGCAGACTGTGTTTTCCAACCAAAGAGCAAAATTCTAACAACAACAATAGGAGTAGGTCAAACACATACAGTAATAGAAGATGAAAGCAACACATTGCGCATTCACTGCGCCATCATCAAGGCACTAGATCTGACTGTAATTATAGCTGTGTATCCCACAAATTAATGGGTTGCTTTGTGAGACAATGTCAGCCTCATTTTTGCATCTGCAAACTCAGTGGTATAAAACAGAGCTATAGTCAAGAGCAAATATAAAAAGAGAATAAAACCCATACAGAACTGCTTTTACTGGATGCTTACTTGAAAAGGGAAAACAGTGAACATTTATTATTGAGGCTTGTCAGATTTAAAAAAAAAAAAAAAAACATTTAAAAAATCTA